>VUQK01024299.1:25470-43002 GCA_015106715.1 Bujurquina vittata
TAAGTTGCGTATTTCACAACAATAACGTCTCATTTCTCTTCAGTCATGCATGATATGTTATGATGCCATCAGGCTGCCCGGGAACCATCTAACAGGAAGCTAAAATGGCCCGTTGTTTTTGCACAGACAGCACCTTCTGACACCCCAGCGCAGGCCCGGAACTAAAAGAGGGTGGTCTGGGGCCCCCGGAAATCGATTCCTCCTACTAATCTCTAACGATTTGCTGTGTGTAAACTGGGAGATAACCTCAGTTTTAACTTGTAATGCTCGCAGCCTGTACAGTTAAAGCATCTCAGTGCACTGCAGGGGGGCTAAACACACTGCTCATAATGCTTTTGGTTTTTTCTGACCATAATTCAGTTATTGTGTGCAAATACAAACAATTTATGTTTCTAAGGAACACTCGTACGTTAAAAAATTCCTTTGATCTTTTCAAAAAGCACTCTGACAAAAAGGGGGGGGGGTCATTATCTGTATTACAAATGCAAAGCGATACATTTTTAAGTTTAGAAGAACTGAGTGGTGCTTTGGTCCACTGCCGGCTTGCTTTACTTTAAAGAATGATATTTAAAATAGGAATCATTTGGAATACATTTTGTTTAGTTTTTTACTCCCACCGCTAAATAGAATAAAACATGTTTACTGTTGTAACCAGATCCCAAAAAAAAGAAAGAAATAAAAGGCTGCATGGAAGAGTCAGGAGGCTGTGCAGTGGTCACACCGCTGCAGTCTGCAGTGTGTGTCTTCACGCTGCTGGCTTTGTGTACTTTAGCATTCCAGCACTGAGACGTAGCGTTTGCACATTTCTCTCACAGGGGATTTCACATAGACCATGTGATGTACATTATAACGACACTTAAATCTGCAGTTCAAGCTCATCAGCATATCCACAGTAAACTAAAACCGCCCACCTCTCGTCATGAGTGTAGCACAGACTGCAGCGGTTCAGCTGGTCACCGGGTTTAAGGTCAGAACTGAGACGGCGAGCCGGGGAAGCCATCCCTGTAGCTGCGTGTCGTTGTGTGGGAGGCAGCCGCCATGAGAAGCTGATGTTAAATCGATGGTGATGAATCAAAGAGCTGGAGCGGTCGGAGCCCTGTGGTGTTGGGGTGTGGGGAACAACAGTGACTTCTACATTTCCTCCCTTCTACTCATTAGCCTCTTCTTTTCTCCTCATACCCCAAAACTCTCTCTTCATCTTGAAAGCCTCTCTGCCTCTCCCCGCTGAGAGGAATTTAACATGAATTTCTGTGCCTGCACATAGGAGGGAGACTTGACTTGATGCTCTGTGTCATGGTGTCAGGTGGCATCAGACAGCAGTTGATGGGAAGATAAATTGTAAGATGATCTATACCCAAGCACTAAGATTGTTTCCAGCAGATCTTTGCACATCCATGGGGCTCCACGGAGGAGCTGTTTGTCATGAAATGAAGCTGCTGTGCTGCTTTAAGGCAGAATTTAGCCGCGTAACTGCAAAATGATTGTGTGAATTTAACCACATGTACAAACAGTAACTGCTGCTTGTTGAGTGTGACTACATTTTGTGTTTCATCACCATACAAGTGGCACCATCTAATCCCTTGGTTCTGTTTTCTAGGAGAAAAACATTGGCCGGTCCGCTCCCAGAGTCACCATGGTAGGGATGGCTATTCTTTGTGAAAGGTTAAAGCTGCCTCTAGCCACTTTTTATGATTTCCACATTTGTCTTATGAAGCTGTTAAAGATTAATAGAGGTCAAATAAAAGGAGACCAAATTCCTGCTCAGTGTTTGGAGGCAGCTTATACCTGCAGTCTTAATCGTAGTGAAGTGCCTTCCCATTGATCTATCTTTGTATACCTAACCTGTATTCTCCCTCCTGACACTGTCTGTGTGACACATGTGTAGTCTGGTTTGTGTGTGCTGGTTTCAGGGGTGTAACGGTACGCTAACATGGCTGGTTTGGTAGAAAGTCCATTCAAACATATTTATAGCAACTTTGTAACAAACGTAAAGTGGAAGTCAGACAAAATAGGACACAAATTATGGAACTCAATTTCACCAATGTAGCCTAGCTTAGCATAGCAACCACAAACATGAGGACATAGGCGACCTGTTCCAAAACACACCAATCAAATAACGCGCACCTCTCAATCCCCGTGTAACCATTTGTACACAAGCAGCGGGGCAGATGTGGTGCTCGTGTACCTGCAGCCTCGTTTGTGAGGTCACATCTGAGCCGCCCTGGCTGCCACGCAGTCACCTGGTGGTGGACCGAGTCCTTCCGTGCTAAAAGGTGGACACATTTATGGCAGTTTTTGTCAGCAATAAGTTAAACTGCCATTCAAATGTCGTCAAGTGCAAATATGAACTGTACAGTTATGGAAGAAAAAAAAAAAGGTTTTACGCATCAGGACATCACAGAAAATGATCTGGTCCTTACAGTTGGGTAAACACAGCCTCACATTTGACACTCTGTCACTATTTAACAAAACCTGAGCCAAAATGCCGAAGCAGTGTGCGGAAAAGTAAGTGCACCCCATGATTCAGTAGCTTATGGAAGCACTTTGAGCTGCAATAACTTGAATATTTTCTGGATGCTGTTATCACTTCCTCACTTGATTTGCTTCAGTTGATGCACGGATCTCTTAAGCAGCATTTCAGACAGGCGGAGGTCTGGACTCTGATTGGATCCCTGCAGCACCTCCATTCTTTATTCTCCATATTTGTTCACATTTCAGGAACACCTCTGGCCATGCTAAGCAAACGGCAGCCTGGCTGCCTTAGGAAAATTCTAATTAACAGCAGTACTACAGCTACTATTTGCAGGGGTAGGCTTCAACGTTTTAATCTAAACATATTCCAGGATGTCTTATCTGGTCTTAAATGATCTTCTGTTGCATTAAAATAAGAATTCTTGGATGCCGGAGAATCTGGATTTGTTTTCAGCGAGTTTCTCGTCTCGGACTGACAGATCACTAACATACGCATGTCGAGAGGAACAACGTGCACACGCGTCATCAATTTGACCGTGCTTGAACTCATTTTCATGCACAAATGAGGCTCATTATCCTGTTGCAGGATGTTTTGGCCAAGCTTTATCTGTCGTACAGATGGCCTCTCACTCGACTCTGGAGTACTTTGGTTTATCGAGCATTGACTCAAAAATTGCAGAAAAATCATCGCACAAACATCAGTTGTTCATTTTGGTTTTCACCAAACGTGAGCTGTGCACCATGGCCAAATGTCCCGCTTTGGTCTCATCTGTCCAAAGGACATCTTTCCAGGATTCTTCTGGAAAGTTCAGATACTAATTTTAAAACCAAATTCATGCTAACCTTCTTGTTCAGTCGTTTTCTAATTGTACTGCCATGAACTTTAACCTTTAACATGCCGACTGAGGTCTGTAGAGCCTCAGTTGCAGCTCTCAGGTGTTCACAGTTCCTCTGAGCATGGCACCTTCTGAGCTTGGGGGGAATTTGATGGGAAGACTGACAACTGTCTTGAATGTTTTCCACTTGTGAAGAACCTTTACCGCTGTGATGGATTGAGCCTATGAGACTGGTGAGCGTGAACACTTTGGTGTCATTGTCATTAAATAAATAATAACAGTGTAATATGGTGTGTTTTGGAGTCCATCTGAGGTTGTATTTACCTCATTTTAAGAGCTTGTAAGGACCAGATGATTTTGAAGATGTAAAACCTTAGTTCTCACTCTTTTTGCCGTCACTGAAATTTGTGTTGCACTAATTGAAAGCAAACTGGACCCAGTGTCCTGTAACAGGCTACGTACCGTGACACCCCTGCTGGTTCGGCTTAGATCGATGGTCTGGTAATGTGGGCTTGCCTACAAAGAAACACTGTAAAGAGGAGAGTTCAATTGCACTGAAAAAAAGTCCATAAAGTTTGGGTCTCTTATTGCGAAAGAAGAAAGCAACCAAAGCAGGACAGACTTTGGTAAACACGAATATTCTGCACCTCCTGATGTTTGTTGGAGCTGGCCCACATTATATTACTTTTTTTATTGTGCTGTGCATTAAAACCCAGCTGGTCTCATTTCACTCCTGTGTTCTAATTCCTGCCCTTTGAAATGTATGTTTTGAGGTTTTTCACTTTCTGTGTTTTGTCCTCTTTGCTGAACTGAACGTCCTGACCTCTATGGTGTGCGTGCTCTTCGACTCTGTCCGTCTCAGTGGAGAGGAGGGCTGGTCTATGAAGGCATGGATAAAGGCAGTTTTGATGATGTTACTTTTTTTAATTTTAAGAAGACATCAGATAAATCTGTCCTTATTCTTGCTTACGATATACGGACCCTCCTCTTCCTCCTCTACCTCTTCTTCGCCCTCCGCCTCCTCCCAAAGGAAGTCTGCTTTTCAACAGCCTACAAAAGGAGTCGGTCGGTATGTCAATCAACTGTGAAGCAGAAGAAATGGCTTTTTTTTTTCCTGCTGTAGTGTTACTCCTACAGTGTGCCAAGCGATGAAAATGACATATTGTTGCACTGTTTGATTTTCAAGAGAGATTATCTTTAAACCCGGGGAGCGACTGTGGTTTCGTAGCGAGAGAACCGACTGTAACCATGCAGGAACATCGAGAAGCACCACTTCAATAAAATGGATGCCTTATTGCCTTTTAACACATGGGTCAGAGCAGTCCACAGTGTCTATCACATCTCAAAATGAACTGGGTATGAAGTCCATCTCAACCTCTTGCCCTTCCCCTTCCCTGCTGAGACTATGATGGCACATTTGTCAAGCAGTAGAGGCAGGAACTACTTGGCCTTTGGTGTCTTGGGGGTGATTGTGAGTTATGAGATAAAGAGTGATACTTACTGGCACTGCGGATAGAAACAGTCTGTGCTGTGCTGGGATTTTACTGCACTTGGAGGAACAATCTGCAGCTCTAGTGACTCTCATTAATGTATTTATCTATGAATGCATAATGAAATCTGAGTATTTTAGTGCTTCCGACAGTTCCAAACACGTTTTGACTCATTAGCAGACAGATTGATCTCAGCCATGTATCCTGTAAGAGCTCAGGTATGCAGTATAACTGTACTGCATGTCATTTAAATGGACTAGTTCTTATATACAGTAGTGCTTATCTACCTCCAGAGCTCAAAGCTCTTCATACAAACACTTGTTTCTACATCTAAGCGCTTTTTCTAGCATCCGTGCACACATTCACACATGAACACAGCAGGAGCAGCCAGGAATCGAACCACCAACCTTCCTATTAGTAGATGACCTGCTCTACCTCCACAGCCAGTTTACTTTGCTGCTTTCAATAATCAATAATTCACTACTGAATGAACCTAACACTGAAAATATGATCCAAACCTTTGGTTCTTGTAGCCACTGAGGGGCTCTTATCACAGTGGGCCAGAGTACACCAGGCTGTGTGTGATGCTTTTGTGTAGAGTTGTGTTGTGAACCTGCAACACCTGCAACACAACTGAAGTGCTTTTAGTTCAGACTGCCTGCTTCTCTCTAATCGCCTTTTAGTGCCACAAATCTCCATTTTGGTGTTTTGAGCACACACCCTGCAAAGGACTTGCAATTGATGTCTTCTGTTGTTTATGATTAAATAATATAGGCTGTGTTCTAATACATGCGATAAGTGGAATAAGTCCACTTGTGTTTGCATAAAGTCATCAGCAAGGTGCTCTCATTTACCGTCACTGTGCTGTTGGTTCATCGGTGTGATAATTCTGGTTGCAACATCACTATTTATTTATTAGAGTCGTTGTCAAATGTGATCTTTATGGAGGAAAGAGCTTAAGCTCCAATTCAAGTGTGTTTACTTCACTAAAAGGTTAATAAAAAGTCAAAAATTCTGATTAACCTCAAATCTCTCAAGTTAATATGTGGTAACACAATTTTGGGAAAACCAAATAATAATAATAATAATAATAATAATAATAATGATGATTATTTAAAACAAAGACTACAAAAACTGCACATTCTGATTTATCACTGACGCTGACTTAGGGTCAGCGTCAGTGATAAATCAGCGTCCCTTGATGTTTAACTTAGAGGGTTAAACATCAAGGGAAAAGTAGTAACTAATACTCAATAGTTTTAAGACATTGTACTTTTACTAAGGTGTTTTTAACACTAGCAGTTTTACTTGTAATTGCATAATATTTCAGTAATGTAATGGTATTACTTGAGATAAGTGGTGGTTAAAACCCAGGCAGAACTGCAGTAGTATTACACGTCATTGTGTTTAAAAGGCTTTTACAGACTATCAAGGAACTGGTGCTGGAATTTAGCTGTACATACAAAGTACATCAGACATGGCAGTGCACCTTCAGCGCTCCTGTATCTGTCCATTACAAATAAAGCTGCTCACAGGTGCACGCCTATTCTAAGGGGTCGCCACAGTGGGCAGCTCCACGTATTTGATTTGGCAGATTTTTCTGCCAAATCAAATACGCCCTTCGTGACACAAAAATAAAAATCTTTTAAGGTATACTGGGGAGGACACTTTTTGCCTGAATGGAAATACATAATTTTGGTATCTGTAATAATATTTTTTATATTGTTAGCCTAACAGCATAATCGCCTAAGTCATATTTTGGCATATTTTGAGATAGCTGCCTAATTCTACCCTGCTAACATTGTAGATTCATTTAGATAGAGATCTCAGTTTTGGCCAAAATATGACTTAGGCAGTTATGCCATTAGGCCAGCGATATGTCAGCTACACACACACACACACACACACACACACACACACTGGGCTGGGCCATATGGACCGAGAATATCACAATATGTTTTGGCTGAATGGCGATATACGATATATATATATACGATATATTTTTTCTTCCCAAAAGCTATAAACAAAAAGGCACTTCTGAGTCACACGGGCACGTTTTTTTTAATCATTCAGCTGTAGACGTACATGAGAAATTGCTCAAAAATAAACTATGGGCATGTTTAAATAATAATGCTTCTCAAATTAATTTATGCTTTTTCCCCCCAGAACAAAACGCTCACAGCTCTGCTATTAACATGTAATGCTGGGGGGGGGGCTGTGTGTGTGTTTTGGGGGGGGGGGGATGTATTTACGCCATGAAATTATAATTGGATTATTTTAATTATAATATGATTTTTTTACCGGTATAATTGTGAATGATATGATATGGCCCAGCCCTAACACACACACACACACACACACACACACTCGGGTCCTCTACCAGAGGCCTGGGAGCTTGAGGGTCCTGCAGTATCTTAGCTGTTCCCAGGACTGCGCTCTTCTGGACAGAGATCTCAGATGTTGTTCCAGGAATCTTCTGGAGCCACTCCCCCACTTTGGGGGTCACTGCCCCGAGTGTTCCCATTACCACGGGGACCACCGTTACCTTCATCATCCACATCCTCTCCAGCTCCTCTCTGAGCCCTTGACAGTGAGTCTTTCACATCGTGTGGAGGAATCAAAGCCCACTCTTCTTTGTGCGATTGTTTTCATTCAGCCACATTGAAGGGTCGATTGGGATCATGTTCAGGCCACTCCAAAACCTTCATTTAGTTTTTGGTTTTTGGGCCATTCAAAGGAGGACGTACTCGTGTGTTCTGAATCTTTGTCCTGCTGCATAACCCAATTGTGAGTTTCTGGTTCTGAGAGCAGAATTCATCCTTAAACCAGTTACAGCAGGTTGTGTCCAGGTTCTGAAATGACAAAGCAGCCCCAGACCATCACACTAACACAACCGTGTTGAACTGTTGGTGTGATGCTCCTTTTATGAGCTGCTGTCTTAGTTTTAGACGAGATGTAAAAGGATGCAAACCTTCCAAAGGTTTTGGGGCTCATCCAGATGTTTTTTGGCAAACGTGAGACAAGCCTTTGTGTTCTTTTTGGTCTCCTCGGACTCTCCCATGGATGCCGTTTTTGCCCAGTCTCTTTCTTATTGTTAAGTCATGAACTCTGACCTTAACTCTTTGGCAATTCTTTAGAAGTTGTTCTGGGTCCTTTTGCGACTTCTTGGATGAGTTGTGGACGCACTCTTGGAGTCATTTTGGAACGCTGACCGCTCCTGGGAAGGTTCACCACGGTTCCAGGTTTTCTCCATTTGTGGATAACGGCTCTCGTTGCGGTTCCCTGGAGTCCCAGAGCCTTAGAAAGGGTTTGGTGAGCCTTTCCAGACTGACGGTTATCAAAGACGCTCTCGTTTCTTTAGCTCATGGCATGATGTGGTGATTTGAGATCTTTTAGCCTACTTCACTTTTCAGACAGTTTATTTTTGAGGGAGTTCTTGATTCAGCAGCTGTGGTCCAGTCCAGAATTAAACTGTGGTTAATCACAGTTAATCTATGATTTAACGGCAGGGAGGTCTAATGTTGTCAAATATTAAATGTTGAATATTAAATTTTGTTTGGCGATGTTTGGGTGAAGTATTTAAATGTGACAAATACGGGTCTTTTTCACGGCACTGCATGTGTGTGTCTCAGAATATCAACCCAAATGCTGTTAGCTCATTATTTTCAGCCTCGTTACCACTGACTTTGCACACACTGCTCATCACCACTGCTCTGTCTGCCAGCACATCACACCATGCTGTGGTGAGGCAAGAGAATTAAAGCAGCTGCATTTAGAAATGCCACATTTCTCTGCAGACAAATGCCATCATATTAATTATAATGGTGCCATACGCAGTCAATGTGAAGCTGTAGTTGAGTTTGTGTTACACAGGGAACCTGTGCTTTGCTTAATATGACTTTGGCTTTGCTGTCACTGTTTCCTGTCTGCTGCTGAAGTTTCTGCTCTCATTGCATTTGCTATGGCCTTGAAGTCAAAGATTTGGGCCGAGCATTTTGTCAGTAAAATCACGTTTGACAAACAGTAGCCACTCGGTCCAGAATGAGCAGTGAAGTCTAAAAATAGCTGGGCTAAAAGTGCTATAAATATAACTTATAAGCATTATCACCAGTACTGCAATTAGGCCAGAGTTAAGCCTCCTGCTCTGCCCGTGAAATCAGTGAGGAGGTGAGCGCCACTTCTATCCGGGGCAGAAAGCTTTGTCCCCTACTAAGCGAGTGAAGCAGGGCTATTATGGCAGTTAACATTTAGCGATTAAATGTGAACAGTCTTTGTCAGCTGATAAATGTCAAGCCCGTGGTGGTTTCCCTGCCTTCTTTGTTGTGAGAGCGAGGGAAGGGAGGCGCTCGTGCCGCTGGGCTGTCAGCTGAGCCACTCGGACGTATATCTGCGATTACATCTGTCACACCCTCTGCACACCTGCAGCACATTCTGCCGCATAGATACACGCATGCACGGCGTAACCCACCGTCACCACCTCCTCCGGTAGCTCCGGGTATGGTTAATGGGATGGTTAAAGGTGTGTGAGGAGAGTGGAGAAGAGAGCTGGGGATGGCTTTCTAATAGAACTGGGCTGGGTGGTGTGGAGTCAGAGGGAAGGGGTGGAGGGATGCCTTGTGGTCACTGAGCCGTTTACTTTTCATCCTGGCACTCCAGCATTTCCTCTTTTTTAATACTTTTCCTTCTCTTATCTGCTTTCAATCTCACTTTATCCTGTGCCCACTGTACATCTGTCTCACCATCCCCGGCTTGCTTCCGTCCCTCCTGCCCCGAGTTGTTGAGGAATACGACGCCTTTGGGGGTTCCAGGAAGTTGTGCCGCTTTAACTCCAGCATTTTGAGGTTTCTCTCAGTATGAAGCTCAAGTTACAAATCCTGCAAACAGTTTGACGGAAACGAAACAATATGAAATGTCTTTCTGGTGCAAGCCAGAACTGTCTCCTGATGGTGGTCCTAGCTTTCTGTAATATTCAGCACCATAAAGCTGCAGATGAGTTCTCAGTTTTTCAAACCCTGACCGACCATTGAACAGCACTGATTATCTTGTAGGGTCCTGACATCCATCTAAACATTGTTGCCGACCAACTATAAACCAAAAATTGCTTTAGAAACGACCTGATGAAAGTTGCAAAGGAGTCGACTCTGCCTCAGAAACTCCCAGTATTCCAGATCAATCAAGGATCTGCTGCCCCAGGACAAATCTGCTCCAGTGAGTCCCCACCCCGTAAATCCCAGGACCAAAAGGATCCCCTGAGCCCAGGACCTTATGGGTCAGGGCTGTTCTGATGTAATAAGGAGGACCTGCACAATATTAAGCATTTCTTAATATTGTGGCTGCTTGATGGAGATTCTCTAGTGCAGGGAGTTTTCCAAAGTACGGTATATTCCCTCATTTGGTTAATGATGGCGAGGAGCGCTGTCTGCGTTACTCTGAAATTTCCCATCCCTCTGCAGGTTTTTTTAATAAGGCATTCTTGTGAAGGCAAAAGCACGAGTCCCACTCATTAAACAGTCAGCCCTTACTGGCAGAATCAAGCACTACATTTTTTATTCTAAATGATTTCTTTTCACAATAAAGATTAGAGTTAAGGTTGGGAAACTTTACAGTTATGGCACAGGGCAATTCAAATGTATCTGGACATTGATTTGGTCATAGCACAGTGAGAAACAGATCCAAATGTAGGACACAGATTCTCAGGGTTCAAAAAAAACTATCAAAGTAAGATCAAAACATGAAGCCCAAATCTAGCAGGAGAACCTGGAAATCCACCCGAGGGGAAAACTAATCTAGCAGCGGTGCAAGGAAAAAGGAAAAAAAGGATGACGTAAGCTGGGGAAACTGGTAGGCACATGAGGGCGAACAGTCTGGCTAATCCCAACACATCCCAGTCCCAAAGGGTTCCGTGTGCGTTTACACCATACAGTAAATAATATTTGCTTTTCCTTATCCAGATGAGGCGATGAGTTAAAGTTAAGTAGAGCCTAATGGAGCCCAGCTGACACAGGGCGAGAGGCAGGGCACACCTGTACAGGTGGCCAGCCTGTCGCAGGGCCAACACACAGCCTAACCCCACTAACTGCCTGTCTTTGGGCTGTGGGAGGAAATCGGGGAGAACGTGCAAACTCCACACACAGAGAGAGGGAGGACTCGAACCCAGAGCTTCCAGATGGTGCTCTTCACTAGCTCTTCAGTCTCACATTCCCCTCTCAACATGGAGGCCACACTGCATTGACTTATCAGCCATTCATAGAAACAGAGCTTGTGGCCAGATGCGCACATCACTGACTGGATATCCAAAGGCTGGCTGTTCAGGACTCGGACTGAATGTAAATTCACTGTTCAATGTTCTGAAAGTTTCCATCATACCTCAGAGTGTGTGACCACAATTGATTCTGCAAATGCTTATTTAACCTTGCCAGGGGGTTCAAGGTATTGTGTGGTTGGCTCAGCATGGCTTCTCTCGCCTCCCTGTATGTGGATGGGATGCTTGGAAGTGTGATGTGAAACAAAATGCCACACCAAATGCCAGATGACTGAGTCACTTACACGCCATCTGGATGCTATTATGCAAACTTGCCAAGGAGGTATTCTCCGGAGATCACTTACTCCGGAGCAAAGGGAAATTGAATGTGAGTAATCTTCTTTTGGAGCTGAGGATGACTGTAACCAGAAAACAGTGTTTAAATTTAGTCTCTGCAGCCCACTGATCACAGATGTGGGTGTATATGGTCGATTTCGCCATTAAATTTGACTGACACCGTCTGACAAACTCACAGCTCCATCACCAACGTACTGACAGCCAATCGGCCACTTAGCAATTGAAACGGGGACCCTGTTTAACCCAACAATCTGGAGAGAACGTCACTCACAAATAATCAATCCACCGTATGGTTAGACAGCAGCACTGCTTTTGGATCTGTTTTAATATGCCAATTAAAGCAGATGAAGGCAGTAGCAGCAGTTCATCCAGGAGATCTTACGTAACTGCTGAAAAATAGATTTCTTGGGGCGCTTTAAAGCAGTACCAAGGGAGTTTCCTTTTTTTCTTCTTCTTTTGCAATGTCAGCTGCAGGAGCCCAGGAGGATGATGGTGCATTTGGGTGTTCCGAGCTGATAAGCAGCTTCATGGCCCTGAGAGTCTGAGGGTGCTAACTGTGCTGGGACTCTGTCTTCAATGTGGTTAATAGGTCCCCTGATCACTTTAGGATCAGTGAACATGGCTCTCCGGGCTCTTAATGAGCTGCAGTCTTCTGATGCTTCTCAGCGCGTCATTCAGCTTGGCGTGCCTCTGTGGACGCCTCAGACCACACTGTGAATGGAAATCACCAGACTGAGACGAAACTTTGAGACAATTGCTCCGTGTTGGTCCGTGTCGGAGTTCTGCTGCTTTTAAATGAAAGAGACGAGTGCTGACTCTCAAAAACACAATGCATATTAATGAGGAGTCTCCTCTCAGAGCGGTGCGATGTGTCCTGAGGTTTGGCACTTTTTAAAAACTTGCTGCATAAAATACATGCATGCAGCACATACAGTATACGTGGCTGGTGATGGACTATGAGTCAGGATATGGTGGAAATAGCAGCTTTGTCTTAAAACTGCATTTGTTAAGAGATACGATGGTGCCCAAAATCAGTATAATGTAGAAACATTCTTACTGAATGTGTCTGCAAAATGTGTTTTTCTTGGTTTCCTAGTAGCAGCCGTCTCATCCAAGGCATGATGGACATTTTCACTCGTAAGCGCTTGGTTATTGTTATGGAATGATCAAACTCGTGGTTAAAAGGACTTAAATATAAAAGAGGACTTGGATGAAGCAGGTGAAGAGCCGCACACGGATCACGTGAAATGAAACATGACACACGTGATGTGGAATTAATTAAAGCTTCATAAATTTGGCAAACATGCAACAAAAATGGCGCCTTGATTTAAAAAATAGATTTTTTTTTTCTTCTGTTAACGTTCTGAATGGTCACAGTCGTGACTGCAGAGTAACCTTTATTTGACGCTCTGTTCTTTCTGGAGCAACCGAATTCAACTCAGTTTTCTACCCACAAATTCATTTTGTTCTACTGCATGAGTGAAGAAGAAAAATGAAAGTAGTATTTAATATTCATGGACACGCCGTCTCATACATGAATACATGACTTTGTGTGGTGCACCGGACAGAGGACAGATGTTTGATGTCAGCTGAGATCCGCTCTGTTCGTCACAGAAAAAGTTTGTTTGCAGAGATTCATTAACACAATACTGTGAGTTGTTTTGTTCCTGGTGTGTGTGTGTGTGTGTGTGTGTGTGTGAGTGGGGGGGGGGTCACTCCTGTTTGAGTTAGATGGATGTGTTCGTGCGCTGTATGGCAGGAGATGCAGCAGTAGAGGAGTCAGAAGCAGTTTGCTCTGACAGCAGGAGCATCAACACAGTTTGCAATAATTAAAACAAGTTCATCTACATTATGATTACGAACTCTGCATGCGTGATTGAAATCTGATTAAACTGGCACCACTCCTGAGGGTTTCCTGAGGCACGCATGCCGAAGTGCCTTTGAGCAAGATCCTGACCTTCAATGCATCCATGTGTGATTGTCAGGAAGAGCGTGAAACAGAATAACGTGTTGTGTGACTGCGGTTTGTACATTAGGAAGACGTGCTCTGAAGCAGAGCAGTGAAGGCCTGTTAACTGCATTTTAACTGCTCACCTTTAATACGATTAAATGCTCTTTAACGACATACCAAAAGAAATATTTTTCCATGAGTCGTCTGAACTAATGAGGAAAGGTGCGTGCAGACACAGATTGTGAAAAGCTGCTCACCTTTTATGCAGTATTGATCCAGTCAGTACTCAGTACACAAGTGTCAGTAGTATTGATATTTCCTGTACTCCAGGTTTTCATCCAGACGCCCTAATATAATATTTTACTGCCTAATCTGGAAATAAATAAATCAGATGACTGTAAATCTGTTGTAATTTCCTCAAACTACTAATTTCATTACTTTTGGACGAAGTAATTCAGAGGAATATTTTTCACTGATTAGTATTTTGTAGCATTTTGTAAACTAAACGAGTTTTTTTCTGCTGCCATTTGCAGGCATAAAATACTCAAATTTCCCTCTAAAGTTGCCTTGTTGTTGCCTTTTAATGTCACTTAATGACCCGAGTACACTTCAGTTTGTCTCGTCTCATATCCTCGTGCACAGAGAAGCTTTTGATGAGTGCCAGAGCAAAGTTAGGTCCCTCATTTCATGCATTTGTGGTTTAATTAGAATAACTGATATGGTCACGGAACCGTACCCGGACACAGCGAGCAGCAACCTCACCGGGCAAAGGAGCTGGACTCCGGGCTTTGGGCACCGATCGGTCCTGTAAGGGCGTCCCGTTAACTCACACCAATAAATAAAGAAACCTCTCTTCATGGCAGGCGTATTCCTGGGGGGGCCGTGCAGGGTTGAGTTCAAAACGGATCAGCAGTGGTCTCATTTTAGGGCTCTGCTCCTGAACTCTGATATAATCTGTCTTCATTTCTGGCATCAGTCATCTCAATGTCTTCAGACTCCAGCAATGCAACCCTCCATAATTTGGCAGAGATCACATTGATATGATTGGGCCAGTGTGTCCAGAATGGTGCTGTATGTGAAAGGCTGTTGAGAAAAGTGATTTATTAGTGAAATTAAGCTGTAAAGTTCTTGTATGGTGGATAATTAATAATGAGCAGTAGTACTCAGGGGGGAAAACAATTACAGCTCTGCAGTGATATTACACAGAGAGTATAGTAACTAAAGGCATGGCTTTATATTACTATGCTGTTCAGTTAATATATTCCAAAGAAGCAGTCTCTGAACTCTGTGAATTTATCCCCTTGAAGAATCTTTTCTGTGAGTCACTGTTAAGCACTGAAATGCAAAAGGAAAAAGCCAGCGGAGGAACACACAGAAGACACATCCCATCTATCTCCATAGCTCGAGCAAATATTGAAAACCCCGATGTGAGCGCGCCGGCCTCAGCCTCCTCCTTCACTGCTGTGACAGATGTAAATGGATGTTTCGGCAGTCGGCTCTAATGCATTTTTAAACAGGCACAGCAGCAGACAGCAAACCAACGTGCCGCAATGGCAACACTCTACGCTGGGGTCTCCATCTAGCGCTGCCTCCCCCTCACATCTCCACGCTGCTGACAATAGCTGTCGTTCATCAACTTTCCCAGTACAATGGGCTGTGTAAAGGTCCCATCTTTCAACTAAAGCACCTCCACAGTGCGGTGCCAAGGCGAGCACCGTGCCACTGCATCACACTCCCTGTCACCCCACAAACACTCCAGCACAGCGGGAGGGAGAGCTGATTGGGGGGGGGTGCTGTTTATTCTCCGAGCTGAAAATTAAAATGGCTCGGCTCACTCGGATGACCGTAACCACTGATTAGAGCTTCCGTGTGAGCACAGAGAGAAAAGAGGGGGGAATGACCGGAGATCAGGACCAGGGCGTGTTGGCAGAGTGCTCTCCAAGGACCACAACTTCAAAAACACCTCACAAACAACCGAAGAAACACTGTGGCACAAAGTCACCACAAAGAAACACAGCTGAAAATCCTGCGCACACACGGAGAGCCGGAGAGGGGGAACTCAGCAGCAGTACCCACGGATAAGAAAGGAGGAGCAGCCGCCCTTTGCTGGCAGTAGTTCAGGATCCTACGGACATTCCTGAAGGTGGAGTGCAGTCACAGTCTCGCCTTTGCTCACGTTAGCTGGTGTCAAAGAGCTGCAGGAGCTTCATCTTGGATCAAAACAACAAACTATGTGTCAAAGCAGAGGAACACCATCAGCGCCGTCTTTGCATCAGTCCCAATTTTGTGTGTGTATTTCAACGACTCGGTGACAAACCTCACTTATATTGTGCCGTCTGATGCTCGGCCTTAAATCTCTGCCTGATGATGATGATGATGATGATGATGATGACCTCATTTCTCTCGCAGTCTTCATCACTGACAGATAAAACTGCTGATGAAAACACAAAGTGCATTTTCAATTTCACAGTGTAAAGGCTATAGAATAATGTTTCCCTAAAACCTGCTTTAACTGTGCAACAACTACAAGTTTCTCTTTGTGGCTACAAACTGCTGGAAACCCACACTACTTTAGCCCGGGTCAAAAGGACTTTGCTTCATTTCTAAGCAGTCATTTGGTCGTGGCTTATGTCAAACTGCAAAACTTCACTTTGTGTGTTTTGCTGTGTATTTGTACCTGTTCATTTGTACTTGTACAAGTACTGCTGCGCTGGCAGCATTTCATTTATCTTTTTTTTTATGATAAATGCATACATGTGGGTCTTTATTCTTAAATGATACCATTTTAAAGAGAATGATTGCTCTGGGCTGTTCCAGGACAGCATGTGATAAATGTTGTGCGCCATATTTCATTTTTTTCTTCCTCTCGTTTATTGCAGCCTCCAACGTTCTGTGATGTGAACATATTTTGCAGGCTAATCCAAGCTTATATGTAGATTTACCCATCACACAGTCTCATCTCCTTCGATGTCCATTTTCTTAATTTGAGGAAATTAAAGGGATATTTCACTCAGTAAATGCATTTCCAAGCAAGTGAGGAGAGTAAGTGCAGCATCATGTCTTATTTAAACTATAAAATTCAATTCAAAATGCACAATGTTTCCTAAATCTGTATCTTCTGCCAGCAGAAGACAGCATTGGCAGCTTTTTCAGTGAATTATCTCTTTAATTACCACCTTCACAGTGCTCGCAGTCTGTATTTGAGCTCATTCGGAGCATTCCTCGTCGACATTGAACGGATCTTTCATTGCTTTTGTCATTGCAGGTACCCATCAGCACAGCTATAACCATGTGGCTCTAGGTAGCCCCACACGCACACCTAAGAATGGTAAGGACAACTAGAGGGGGAGGGCAACACGCAAGTAACGCAAGTGGCTTCACAGCTGAGCTCAGAGTTGAGATGCAGATCCTAGCATGAGTAAGGGCGTCAGGTTTTTCTCTGAGAGGCCGCAGGCAGCAGTCGCTCCACAAACCGTCCCATGTTGGACAGATCGGGCCGAACCTGCGACGTGCCCTGCTGCTGTCCTGAGAAACAAAAGTTATCATGCCTGAGAGGAGCATGCTCACGTTATTCAGCTGTTCCTGTGAGGGCGCTGGGGCAGGCCCGGGTGGCAGACTGCTACTGTAAGGAGGAAAGAGACATTAAGCTCAATATTCACTGCCTTGTGCAATTATTACATCACTCTGATCTCACCATGCGATCCCTACACTGTTTCACCCACAAACATAAAGCATGACTGGTTAGCTTTTAGGCACTTACTGTAGGAGCTGCAGCTGAATTCTGCAGACAGAATATTTTCTCTTTTATGGACATGACTGACCGTGTGGCGCACACACACACACACACACACACACACACAGATAAGCAAGCTGCATACTGGGAACAAATGCCTTGGAGATCTATGGAAAACATGAAAAATCCATTTCAACACATCTAACGGAGACTTTGATCACAAGCTGCCAGAAATCCTTCAAGTTTCAGCACGCAGTGTATTTTCCAGATAAAAACCCACAGCCACACCACCCCAGCGACTGAAACAAGCAGCAGATGCTGCCCCGCATCAGAGCCGAAAATGCACCATCATACACACAAGTCTCCATCGCACGCCTCCGGACTTTAAAGCTGCTTTCATCAGAATAATATTTAAGGGGGGGGGGGGATCTGTCCTCGCCCACCTGAACATG
>VUQK01024300.1:0-11435 GCA_015106715.1 Bujurquina vittata
TGATGATTGGATTCAGCCTCAGACAGATCATCCAATCATCATGCAGAAGCTGAGCGTCCGGGCCGGCCGAGGCCAGCCCACTGCCCCATAGACCCCCAAAGACGCTGAGCGTCTGTGGGCGGGACAAAGGCCAGCATTTATCCAATGACTCGCCTCGTTTCGCAGCACTTTCGGCTGCGCTAACGGACTCTGTGGACGCTCAGCGTCCGCGCTGTTTAAAGCACTGAGAAGCTGCGGGAATGAGTGAGAGGAAAGCCGCGTCGTTACCAGTGATAAGAACCTGATTGTGAACAAAAGTTGAGCGCGTTGTAGCGCAAATTTAATCAATGACATGTACACACAACAGTATATAATTGATCACTTATTTTTTGACATTTTAGGGGAAGCTGAGCTTCCCTTGCAGTCTTAGAGCAATCGCCACTGGTGCCAGTAGCACCAGCATTATAGTGCTAAACAGTACTATATTCAGTGACGTAGCATAAGTCATATAAGCAAAAAGGTTGCCTAGGTAGTTTTTTTTCCCCTTGGATATTTGAAGGAAATTTATAAAATGACTGCTTAACACTTTAATTTAACACATAAATTCAACAAATAACCTGCTTCAAATGTGTACTGCTGTACTTGCTGTTTGCAGTAAAGCATTGTAACAGTGTTTCACACGTGCTGTAGGTTCAACCTTCTGATAAATATTTACTTGTGTAGAAGCTGATCATGTGACTTGTGTTTATTGCTCGTTCAGTCTCATCGTGGTGATGTCAGCTTTTTCGTACATGTGATCAAATAGCAGTAATTACAATACAAATTTGACTATTTTTTTCTTCTTTTTTTTTATTTCTTGTGCAGGTTGGGGATGTCCACTGTATTGATGCAAGACTGTTTGGCAACATCGGCCGCTTCATTAACCACCTCTGTGAGCCCAACCTGTTGGCTGTGAGGGTGTTCACCATGCACCAGGACCTACGCTTCCCCCGGATAGCTTTCTTCTCCAGCCGGCCCATCAGAGCTGGAGACCAGATAGGGTGAGCGGTGACCAAAACCAGCATCCCAGGCTGCTGCTAAAATGAGAGCCTGAGCTATTTATTCGTGGACCCAGTAATAGCTATTTGCCAAATGACTGATAAATGAAAATGTAAAAAGTAAAGAAGAGATGAAAGAAACACCCTTTTCACCATGTTATGAGTGTTGACATTGCGTAGTTGTCCACCAGAGAGCACTCTGCAACTTCCCTGGTAGGGAACTAGGTCATTCAAGCAGAGTCAGATAGAGAATGAATGAGTAATTAAATCACTACACATAACAAGGTATTTCCAGACCAGCTGGGAGATATAATCTGTCCAGCATTTCTGGGTCTCCTCTGGTGTCTTCCCCCAGTAGGACACTTTGCCTGGGATGGTATAAAGTCCCTGACAAATGACCTTTACACTGACTCACAGTCATGGCAGCACTTGATAATTTTTTAATTATGGGAAGCACAAGCAAAACAAAGCAAAACAATGTTATGTTTTGTGTCTCTGAAAGAAGAACAAAATATTGGCCGATCTAGCAGAATATTAGATTAAAGCACCAAATATAAGGGTAACAGTCTTAAAAATCCTATTGGCCGAGCTGTAGTAAAAATAAAGTTAACACAATAGCTCTTTCTCTCCTCTTCAACAGGTTTGACTATGGCGATCACTACTGGAGGGTGAAGAGCAAGTACTTCAGCTGCCACTGTGGGTCTAACAAGTGTCGTCACTCAGCTGCTAGCAAATAGAAACTCACTGATTCTTCTCTGTCACTGTCTGCTCTTTAAAGTCAGAAACACTGCCTCCTGAACCAGATACCGCAGCAGTGATGATGTCTGATATTTACCTGAAATAACAAAGACACTTGGCTTAAATCACACAGCACAAGATCATTATTACAATGAAGTTGCGTTTCTATAAGAAAAACTAGTCCTATTGAACTCAGAGACTAACAGAGGATTTGTACATTGAGGGATTCTTCTTTTTCATATTGGTGTGTGTCACAAGTGTGGATTAATGAAGTGAACTGATTTGTGATGGCTCTGCTATGAAGGTTTTTTTTTTTTACTTTATGTCCACTTTCTAGCAATTAAACACGTTTTATAACATTTTTGGTATTGTGTGTTGATCTTTTAATGTCCCATCAGAAGCAGATTCTTTTATGTTGGCTGAAGTCTGGGTCCAGTTCTTCTTGGACTTCTTCAGTTGATGTGTTTGAGTGCATAGGTTGTATACATAAATGTATATTGTCATGCATCAGTAGGAAGGTCCAAGTTTGGCATTTTGCCACCATCATCATGGTGTTTTGAAGCTGGATGTATTTGTACAGGAGCAGGGTCCAAATGACATACCTGTGGAGGTATGAAGATGTCTAGAAGAGAGGGCAGTGGACCTTTTGACTAGAATAAAACTGTTTCAGCAAGTGAGAGGATGCCTGAGGAATGGAGAAGACGTACTGGTACCAGTTTTCAACAACTATGATGTGCAGAGTTGTAACTATAGGGGGATTGAGCTGATGAGCAAATCCATGGGAACAAGTATACACTGGGTTAGGAAGAGGGGTAACAATCGGTTTGCTTTGAGGGTGCTGATGGACAAGTATAGAGAGGGTGGTCTGTGGACTCTGCAGCCAATGAAATTTTCTACACAAGAATGGGAAAACAAATCTTGGGAAGTGGCTTGTTATAAAAGACATTTCCCCCCTCTTTTGTTAAAAACAAACAGGAAAAACAAAAACTGATATCTGATTTTATTTAAGTACTAAAAATAAAACTGGGTTTTAAAAGTCCGGTGTGGGGACATTTTTTTATACATATAGAAGCGTAGATGGATTGTGTGCATATGATATACGGGTAGATAGAAGGCATTAAACTATAGAAGGAATATATCTCCACAAACCAGCGGCTAGTTATCAGTCGGTTGCGTTTTCATGTCATAAATCAATCATTGTTTGGAATATTTGTAGTATAATTTTAAGAAATCTTAGATGTTTACTTTTGAAATTTTGACCGTAAATTGTTTTTCTTTGTAACGTTTCCGTCGCTTTGGGACCCGATCGGCACTAGTTTATGCTGCAGTTGCATCTCTCTGTACTGTATTAGTTGCAGTATAAAAATGCATCCGGTCCGAGCACAAACGCGCTCTCATTGTGACGGAAGTCATTTTAATTTCGTGTAACTTGACCCGGTGCTCCTCGCTCTCCTCCCTGTTGCTATGGAAACAGGGCCCGTCCAGGTGGAGCCACTGGCTGGCGTCTGGGCAGTCACGTGGCGTGGACAAAGTGGCGTCTACGTTCACATCATCCGCGAGTTGGTGGAAACAAGCGGTCCCGCTGTGATTTCTCCTCGAAGAATGATCGGAATAAAATAAAATAGGAGGCGAGGTGCTTTACAGAAGACTCGTTCCGCATTGAAATCAGCCTCTGAGAAGAGAAACATTCACGGACGTTATCCGGTGGAAACACGTTTTTTCCTTTGCTCTACTCTCCTGTCTTAAGGTGGCTGTTTGTGGACACGACGGCGCATCCTCTAGCATGGACCCGCAGCGTTCACGCCACTGTTCAAGCTGCCTGTGAGGACGTGGACAGTCAGCCATGAAAATAATGCGTCTGAACTTTAAGTGACAGCATGGGACTGAGGCCGATGAAGAAGAACCTTCCTCAGCTCGTTTCACTGTGAATGTGTGGCTCTCCTGCTCGGGGCCGACACACGCACCTAAAGGACGGGACGTCAGTGTGTGCTGTGATGCTTCTCGGTTTCTTTTCTCATGTCAGTTTTGCTTTCTCCAGCAAGGTCCGCGCTATTGTAGAATGGCTCGCTTTGAAGACGAACTGTCCAGCCGCTATGGAGGCGGCTGTCCCGCGGGCCCTGCGAGAGGGGCCAGCCGGCAGCCGGGGCCTCCGGGGGGCCAGAGGATGTACAAGCAGACAATGGCCCAGAGAGCCAGGACCATGGCCATTTACAACCCAATTCCAGTCAAACAGAGCTGCCTCACCGTCAACCGCTCTTTGTTCATCTTCAGCGAGGATAACATCATCCGGAAATACGCCAAAAAGATCACCGAATGGCCATATCCTTTGCGCCCTCAGATAAGCTGCTTTCACCTCACGCCAAACTACCGCGAAAAATAGTTTCATTGAACAAGTCTTGGCATCTCGAATAGCATGTACTGCCTGCAGTTAAAACGAAAATGTGCACACGTTAATTAGGCTTAATATATATTAAGGAAAGAAGAGTTCATTAAATCAATTGGCTCTCTGCTTGTTTCCATAGAGAAGAGCATCTGGCTGCATCGCGTTACATTTAGAGATCATTTGTAATGGAGTTCTACAAAAACAGAACTGAAATAAATACAAGTCTGATGTTTCAAAATGCTGAAACAGGCTTTAGAGCACATGCAGGAGAGAATTCAAGTTTGTGTGTGCTGAACTCCAGCCCGCTGCAGGCTTTCCTCAACAGTGAGGCGGTGGCACTCTGCATGGGTGTGACACCACACAAACAGCCACTGAAAGGCAGCAGCTTTCAAATTGTGTAGCAGCTGCTTGTGCAAGCTTTGTAGATTTTGTGTGTAGTGAGTCAGTGCCACCTGTTGAGCTTTGTGTACTGGCAATCATTTCCCACTGGTTTCCATTGAATTCTTTCTGAGGAAAAGTCCCTGGTAAGAAAGCTATATGTTAATGAGTGCTCATGCAATTAATTCACATCTAGTTGTGTAATGGCCTCCACTGCCTAAGTCACTGGTTGGTTAAGCTCACCACTGAGCAAACATTTATCATGCTTTTATGTCGCAGTGCATTACTGAGCCCTTTATCCTGATGCAGTGCAATCACAGCAGTGCTGCAGGATGATTTATTGTGGCCCAGAGCAACTGGAGGCCTGGTTGCTGGAGTCCATTGGCCTGTTCTCCCTCCTGAGGATGCCCTCCTACTGACAAAATTGCATCCGGTCTGAGGGGTACCCAACAGCAGTGCAGTGTAGGGAGGGAAGATACCCAATGAGCTGTACAAATCTGTGTGTCATTTCTTTAAATAAGCAGAAATTTAATTCAACACTAAAGAAGTGCTGCATATCACTGACAGCAGACTGGAGACTCTTAGAACTTTGATTACTGAAGTTATAGGTGTCTTGTTTCTGCAGAACATCACGGAGTGTATAAGAAGATAAATACAACCTACTACTACTAAAGTGAGGACATTGGAAGTTTTTAAAGGGGCTCTGTGGGTATAGACGGCAAAAGTAACCCTGGCAATATCATTTGTCAGTGTTTTCTGACTTTTTAAATGAACTTTAATGAAAGGAATACAGATTATTTCCATCAGTTAGCTTGCTATAGGCAGGACAATGCTCTGCGTTTCGCAGAATAGAGGTGGTGCAAATTCAAACAAGAAATTTAAAAAAAAAACAGCTCAAAATAATGCTCTAGAAATATGACAAAAAGATAATCATGGCAAAAAGATTCAAAACAACAGAATAAAGGTTTAGAATATTTAACATGTAAACCACATATACTGTAAGCTGTAATCCCCCTTTATTTGTAATCACAAACAACTCATTATTAAACTGTAATTAAAAATATTTTCAGTAACTGACTTTAGTTACAATTAGTTTTTAATTGAGTTATCAACTCTTTTATCAACTTTTTTCTGCATAATGGCATTTTTTTCTTAACCATTTTGGTCATTTGGGTTGCGGTACAACACAGAATGAATGAAAAACAGATCTCATAATTTCATAATACCAAATGAGTGAAGCCTGTCTAGCTGTAGCGACTCTTTTAAGTCATCCTGCTCTTGAGTCTTCTGATTGGCTACATTTTATGTGTAATTTTCTTTTCCTGCTTAAAGGAATTTTTGAGCCTCCTCCTCTTCCAAGTGTCCTAAAAGAAAATTCTCTTCCCACTCTAATGTTGTAATAAAATGAATTCTTATTATAATTGTTTATTCATCTTGATTTCAGTTACTGAAGCATAGTAGACAATATTGTTCATTAAAAGGTCAGAAATAACAGGAAGAGTTATTTGAAGACTCATTACCCTTAGTGTCATTCTTACGGTCATGGGCACTCATGCCCAGAGACCAGGTGGAAGGGAAGGATGACCAGGAGCATTGGAGGTGGATTCACACTGTTCCGCTATGGTGTAGATAGGAAGACAATGGTCTTGAAGGAAGAGTATTTGAATAGTGTTTCGAAGGGGACAGAGGTCACATGGAGCATGCTGGGGAGGTACGGTGTTAAGGAAAGAAATGTGGAAGGACAGATGGTTGTGGATTTTGCAAAAAAGATGGAAATGGCTGTGGCTTTAATGAGAGGGAGGAACACAGGGTAATGTGTAAGAGTGGAGGAAGGTGCACACAGGTGGCTACATCTCATGCAGAAGATGGAATCTTAAACAGATGGGATACTACAAGGCAGTGGCAGGGGAGGAGCTAGGCAGCATTAGATGATAGTCTAGGATGACTGGACATCAAGAAGAAGAAGCAAATTAAGATGGAAGGAGTTGAGACAGACTCTGGGGGTTAGGGAAGAGTTACCAGATGACTGGGCTGAGGGAAAGTGCCAAGAAGGTGTTTGGGGTTTCCTCTGGCCAGAGGAAAGAAACCAAGGAGACTTGGTGGTGGAATGAGGAAATACAGGAAAATATTCAAAGGAAGAGGTTAGCAAAGGAAAAGTGGGCTAGTTAGAGAGATGAAGAGAGTAGACAGGATTACTGGGATGCTAGGCAGATGACAATGGAATGAAATGTTCTAACCAAGGGGTATTCAACTCCAGGCCTCAAGGGTCAGTGTCCTGCAGGTTTTAGATGCTGTCCTGATCCAACACACCTGAATCAAATGGCTGAATTACCTCAGTATGCAGTCAGGTTCTCCAGAGTGACCTCTATATTTGACTCAGGCGTGTTCAAGCAGAGACACATCTAAAAGCTGCAGGACAGGAGTTGAATACCCCTGTTTTAACCAGTGAAGAGAGTGTGTTGAGAAGATATGAGTACTTTGAAGAGTTGATGAATGAAGAGGCAAATGAGACACTGGACGACATATTGAGGAAAGTTGGTGAATCAGGAAGTGCAGAGGTTTAGTAATTGAGGCCAGCTATGCAGAGGATGGAAAGGCAGTTGGTGCAGGTGACATACCTGTCAAGGTGTGGAGATGTCTAGAGGAGAGGACAGTGGACTGTTTGAGAGTGAGAGGATGTCTTAAGGAATGGAAAAAAGTACTATATACTGATACCAATTTTCAAGAACAAGGGTGATGTGCAGCGCTCAAGTTGAGCTGAGCTGAAATAGCTTGGACACTTTCAAAGGAGGGATTGTGAATGTGTTGGACAAAAGATGCATGTGATGTCTCTCTGAAGATGAGAGTAGTGAAGAAGGAAATGCAGACGGCTGGGGTTACAGGAGGATGCTAGGAATAGGGTGAGATGAGGCAGATAATCTTCTGCGGTGAGCCCTAAAGAAAGCAGCTGAATGAACAAGAAGATGTAAATAGTCACCCACTGTCAGCTGGTAGCACATCCCTCAGAAGCTGATGGCTGGTCGCAGGCACACATTCCAATTCAATGGACTAAAAGTCAACCCTATAGAGGTTTCCCACTGAAACCTCTATAGGTGATTCATAGCCCGTAGAGCCAACACCATAGTTTGCCTTTACTGTGCGCTGGTGTGCCAGCTCTCCCATGATGAGTGAAACTGAGCTAATCATATTGGACTTGAAACTAAAACAAAAAGCAAACAAAAAACCTAGTTACTTTTAGTGAACGGCAGAAAAGAGAGAAAACCACTTATATGCTCACATGGTCTATGCATAGAACGCAAGAATTATGAAAATGAGAAAACACTGAAAGAATACTAGCTATTTGCGCAAGCAAGGTACAATTACGGCCCATCACACCTCGTTTAAAAGATCAATCATCAATATAGTGTACTGTGTTTACACAGCACATTACTACCAAATCTATTTACATAGTCGTCTGTGTTGCAGCAAGGTGCACGTCAGGCTACAGCATAGTTACACAGTAACACACTACTATAATCTGTTTTAACCTTCTAAGACCCGAGCTCCTGTTTGTGATGTATTTTTAATTTCTCCTAGATATTTGTGATTAGATGGACCTGATATGTATATAAACTAAGCTTCCTCTTTGAACAGGAGGCTGTATTTTGTTACATGGTTGTTACATACTTTTGTGAGGAAAAAAATGTCCTCAGATTTGGACAGTGGGATTATTTTATAGCATAACACAACAAGACAAAATGACTTCAGAAAGTATAAAATACTACTGACCACAATGAAGTATAAGGTGCAGCCAAGCCAAAATGTAATGTCCCCATATGTGGATGCAGGGTTTTAGGAGGTTACACTACCTAAAGATTGAAAACGGTAGTTCTAATCTTTTATTTTCCCCAAATTTTAGGGAAACGGGAAGTATACTATAGTTATTAAGAACCTACAGGTTATTTAACATTTTTAAGGGGAAACAAAGAAGCGATTGCTACATGAAAAAGTTCTTAAACTGATGGTAGTATAAATGATATGTGCTATAGAAATATGAAGAAACATTTTTAATTTGGCTTCTTGCTGCCATACATACCATACAGATGTGCCTGACGCGTAAAGATTTATTGAACTGTTTCTGCAGCATATTGATATTCTTACCTGTATATTTCACCTGCATTAGGAATTACTCAAATGAAACACACTACATGATACACTGATTCAACACTTAAACATATTTCAGTCTCATTTCCAGAGACTCGATATGTATAAAAAAGTGAGCACAAGTTGTGCATCTATGCAATTTTTGATAATCTTACCAGGAAACTCTTATGCATATGGGCATTCATGATCTGTTTCTTCTTCCTTAATACATCATTTCCATCGGACACTTAATACCAGTTTTACCTGCTCTGTTGACTCTCCTTCCATTGATTTCTTTTGATATGACAGAAAGATGATGACAAGCCAGCTAAAAGCTTTACCACTGATGGATGAGCTAGACAAAAAAAAGTGATGTGAAATTTCATTGTTGCTTGAAGTGCATGCAGTATGTTTCAATGAGTGTTCTCTAACATTCTCCATCCATCTGATACTCAATCTAGAACAGTCATTTCAGCAGAAAGAAATGGCTGCTGCCGGTGCTGAAACCTTCTAATTCTGATAAATAAAGCTATTCAGGTTTTGGCTTTTCAAAAGCATAAAGGGTGACGTGGCTTTACGTCAACCCTCATCGGATTTCTCTGTCTTGGTTTAATGTTTGTTTGTGTAACAGATTTTGAATTCTCTTTTCACAAGACTTCCTTAACACTGGCACTCCATTTGAGTACATGATCCTGGCCACCATCATAGCAAACTGCATTGTGCTGGCCTTGGAACAACACTTACCAGCCTTAGACAAAACCCCGATGTCAGAGCGTTTGGTAAGTAAAAAGCTGTATGCTTCCTTCACTATCATACACAAAAGAAACTGCAGTAAATGCAAATATTGTGAGGATTAATGTTGTGACAAATATATTTTCTTTCTGTCTCTCTGTAAGTGAATGGTTTCTCGTCTACTGACTCTCTTCTGCTAAAGAGTTAGCAACTTTATTGCTCTTTAATTCAATACTTCCATCTTTTTTCTGGGTTTGAACATTTCAGTACCTAAATGGAGTGGAAGCATGAAATACAGATAGCAGTTTCCCTTCAGCCTCAGACAGGCTCCGTCCTCCTGATCGCTACAGGTTGAGCAGATCCCTGCAGAGATGCGTTTGATCTCCACTGTGTATCAGTACCTCAGGCTACCCCTACTCTACCCTCCTCCAATCCTAGCTCTCGTTAAGTCGTTCCATTAAATACTCAAGTGCTGGCAGCCCTTCAGTCCAGTGGTAGTGTTAAGCGTGGGGCTGTTTTAAGAATGAAATAACACATACCAGAGATTTTGTGATTTTTTTTTTTATAAATTAAAATTATTTTTTACTTAAAAAGATTAATGTTTTTTGTTTGTTCCTGATTGCCAAAACTTGGGAAAAATATTTAATAAAAACCCAAATTGCATGTACCAATTGCCTATGGTTAGAGATAAGGTTAGGCCCATCACCAGTGATGACTTACACCTGACAGGTTTATTAAATACAGTATCAATTTTGGTACCGTATATAACCGAAACAAAGGATAACTAAATTTATGCTGACTGAGGTCTGAATATTCGTCTCCCTTTCAATTCTATCAAGTAAATGGAAAGATGACGAATTACATAATCAGTCATGTTAAGCCAAATTAGATACACTGAATCTTCAAATACTGAAATCAACTGGTTCACACCATGTGCCATTTCTTTAACTGTGGCACACCTTCAGACTTCTAAAGTGCTATTACTACTAACAGTATCACGGGGGGTGGGGGTGGGGGGGGTGGGGTTAGATTTCTCAATCATAGGGGTGTTAAAGTATCTGACCCAGCTTTGGAGAGGATCACAGGACACCTATTATCTAGATCCTTCCTTTCATTGGGCACCATTTCCCAGCCATTATCTCTCACTAGTTGTCTAAATTAATGTCTGCAATTTCACAAATTCTTTTGCACTCTGCTTTTCTTTCTTCTTACAGGACAGCACAGAGCCGTACTTTATTGGAATATTTTGCTTTGAGGCTGGCATCAAGATCATTGCCCTGGGCTTTGCCTTCCACAAAGGCTCCTACCTGCGTAATGGCTGGAATGTAATGGACTTTGTGGTGGTCCTAACAGGGTGAGTAGCGCTGGCCTAATGGCTTATACAGCTGCTAACTGACAGAGCTGATGGGCAACAGCGATTAATGAGAGTAGGGGGAGAGCTTTGTAGTGTGTGTGTGTGTGTGTGTGTGTTGCATTTCTAATGATCAGTAGAGCTGAGACATTCCAGATAGCAGGGTGTTTTCTTCCTGTCTGAATAAACAGTGTCTCAATAAGGTGGCATTGTCTGCAGTAGATGTGCAAAAAACCAGAGGGAAATCAGTGAACACAGCACAGAAAGGACACCAATGCAGAAATCTAGGGAAAGCTTTTTCTTTTTTTCTTTCCATCATTTAGAAATAATGAAAAACCTTCAAATTTCCCAAGTGTTTGCTTTCCTCAGGGAGCTCTGTTAGGTTTAAGACCATGGCTGGTTTGTTCCTGTCCAATAGAGGAGCTGCTGTGAAATAACTGATGATGTCAGCTTCAATAATATGGTGCTTTAGTAGTTTTGAGAGGTATTCCTTTGTACTCTTTAAGAAATTCAGAATACCAAATCTTTTTTGAAGGCAGTCTCATACATGCATCAATTTCTTGTTGGTCTCGTTGTGCTTGCAAATTCAGCCAAATTCACAAAGATTAACAATAAAGACATTTCCACCATAGCTATTTTACACATTTATCCACCACCTTTACCTTTGAATATTTATCCATTAATCTTACTAAAGATTCTAAATCCTTTAACTGTA
>VUQK01024300.1:11455-21770 GCA_015106715.1 Bujurquina vittata
AACAATAAAGACATTTCCACCATAATTGTAAGTAGAAGCAGAATTTTTCAGTTTAATTCACTTTGTCAAGGTTGCATTTGCTCTTTTAATACTCTATGTGCTGGAAGAAACTGAATTTATTCTATTCTTATTTTGCTTTTAGGTTAATAAGCATTTAATTCAGAATATTTATCCCATTGTCATAGCTATTTTACACATTTATCCACCACCTTTACCTTTGAATATTTATCCATTAATCTTACTAAAGATTCTAAATCCTTTAACTGTAGCTATTGCAAATATTTTTTATACATTTTACATGATTCAACTGTTTTTTACATACTTAAAATTTCAATTTCAATCAATTTATAGATTATTTACCCATTTTATTTTAACGGCATACTTTTTTGACTTAATTTCAAATTTAACATTAATTTCCAAAAGGGCATATTATTGTTACATGTGACTGGTTGCATTGTACGACATCAGCAGCGCTTTGCCCTTGTTTGCTTTTGGAGTTTAAATTGTTTAAATTGATTATTCAGTATATTTAGAACTGCAAATATTAATTATCAGATCGGTTATTTTGTCTAACTAATATTTAAAAATCATAAACTCAGAAAATACAATTTTAGCGGTAAATATTCATATAGAGGTATAAGAGCTGGTGCCTTCTAAAGCGATTGTGCTATACCCTTGACTACAGGCCTACTGGTATCAGTGCTTATAATGGATGAAAAATGAGAATTTGAAAAGTAAAGAAGAGATCTGGGGAACACCCTTCAATCATGTTATGAGTGTAGAATTTGCCTAGTTTTTCCAACAGTGTTTGGAATGCCATACATACAACAACCCATTGATCCCAACAGAGTTGAGCAGAACTGATTTATCAAAAATTGGATTTTTAAATGACCAGATATCAGTATGAGTCTTAAGAATCCTAAATCAGTTGGGCTCGATCCTTGACAGGGGTTATGAAGGTCTCATCAGGAGGCTATAGTATTGGGGATTGGTGATTGAAAGATGGGGATAGGGAGGATGCAGTTACACTGCCAGAAGTCCCTGTGCACTGGCTGGAACCACTGGGGGGCATGCCAGCCTCTTTTCCATAATGATACTGAGGTTTATTTGGACAATCTTGAGTTTGTGTGAAGAACCTCTGTCAATTCCCAAACCCCTCATCCACACGTTTACCTCTCCCACCGGGGTCACTGCGAGTCACTGAGCCTTTTGTTCCCATTGGCTGTAAACAAGGGGAAGCAGTCACTGGAAAATATAATAACCACCATCCACCAGAATGAGTCTGATTTTGTGGAAATGTGGCAGAGATCTGCCTGTTGGAATGTGATATTTACATCTTTACTATAGAACCAACACTGAGTGCTTAAATACAAAAAAATATCAAATCAAGGATTCCATATAAAATGAATCAAAACTTGAACATAAATATTGTCAAGTTACAGGCCCTGGAAATTGCATTTCCTAACTTCTAGGGTCATCTTATGAGATAGCCACATGAAAGTTTTAGGACTTAAAGACACATTTAAGCGCCGTTAAAAACTGCAATCAAAACTATTCTACAGCAACCTCAAGTCTCAGAACCATTTTTAATCAATTTTGACAATATCATTCAATATTGTCATTTTCTATGACAAAGAGTAACAGAAACTAGCACTGGTACCCTGGATGTTTGATTTATTTTCTTATGATTCACTAGAGTAAACTTCCAAAATTTTATATTGGGTGAACTTTGAACTATCACATGAGATAGGTGGCTGGTTAAAACACATTATATTAAAATCTAAATATGGATAATAGATTTGCAGATGCTAAACCAATGCTTTAAGCCACTGAGGTGCTGCTCCAGGATGACGTGATTTATGCACTCAATGATCATTACAGTGTCTGATGATTCAAAATCGGAGTCAGACTTGCCAGTTGAACACTTGATCCATTTATTTACATCCAAACTCCTCAGTGTCCATTCAACTCTCATGTTTCCAAAAACGCTCGAAACATCCACAGATGTAACTCTCATAGCTCCTACTTCAAAAACTGTTTACCCTTCTGGGTGGAACACCTGACCTGCCAAAGGAAGCTCCTGTATTTATGACCACCAAATTACCCTCTGATGCAAGATACCTAATACACAAATAAGTTAATCTATATTCTTCTCCTACAAGATTCATCTTCTGCAGTAGCTCTGATTCCTTCCTTCATTGCAGTGGGGGCATTTTTTTCTTACTGTCACCAAATCCAGCCAAAAAATTGACCCTGCTTGCAGACATTGTGTTGTATTGAAAGTCGATGTCTATTTCCTGTGTCCTAAACCACTATATTGTTGTCCAAAAAATGTAGTGAGACACAGTATTGCATATGGTGTCATGTTCCTTTATTACCACCTTTTTAGTTGCATCAATTCTAAATGCACCGTCCAGCTGCTGTGTTCTCCCTCAAACACAAAATGTGGATTAATCCGCTTCTAAAAGTAGTTCCCATCAAAAATGGTCTCTCCTTTGTGGGTAATGTTTGATAAGACATACAACTTTAGTAGGAAACGTTCAGTTGTTGTATCCTGAAAATATTATCTTGTTCAACTGCCAATGGGCTACAATGCCTTACGCATAAATCTTGTTATCTGCTGAATATGGCCTTTTTACAAACCTCCAGCAAGTGATGGAATATTGTGGGATTAAAAATAGCATGTGCAGTTGTGCATTAGTTAGTATGGGCATGACACAATAGACAACAATCATATAATGGTGATATACTTATTAAACATGCTAACATAGTAACAAAGAAAACATTTCTTCTAGTATATGCTTATTTACACAAGTATGCACAAGCTGTGTGTGTGATTGCGTGTGAGTGTGTGTATGTGTGTGTGTGTGTGTGTGTGTGAGGGGGGGGGCTCAAGCAGGCTTGATTGAATTGAAGCTGAACAGGCTGACATGATAGCCATAATTGAAGGGCTGGGTGGTGGATAGATGCCATTACAGCAGTGGTCTGGTATGTTTTCAAGGTGGTTACTGGATCACTCATGTACAGTGTATGCAGTTGGACACACACACATGCAGCTGATGCACTTAAACACGTATGTACATGCATGCTGGCAAATCATTTCTCTGTGATGATGTCCATTTCCTGCAGGATGTGCTGTGTGGAATCCCATAGCAATTACGCATTAGCAATGACTCACTGATTATCAGCATTCAGCTCATCTGGGCAGTCATCTCAGCAGCTTGTTTATAACATGAGTACAGGAGCCTTCACAATTCACTCTGTTGTTACATAGAAAAATGGGGTGGCACTGCAACCTCTGCAACAAGGACAACAAAGATGAAACTGCAGGAATACTGGACACACCGTCCAGTATTACTCATCAGCCAACACTGGCTATGGGTTCCCCACACTTAGGGCAAAATGTAAATGGACTCATTCTTATATAGAGCTTTTTTACTCTATCTGAGCACTCAAACAACACTTTTACCCAGTCACACAGGCACTTCCATATGTAACTAAGCTAAGTGTTTTTTGTCTAACAGTCACACTCCAACGCTTGCGCCAGAGAGCAACTTGGGGTTCAGTATCTTGCTCAAGGCTTTGGCACACAGCCTGGAATCGAACTGCCGACCTTCTGAACATTAGGTGATCTGTGCTACCTCCTGAGCTACAGCCGCTACAGCCAAATGTGAAATATATATATCTCCAGCTCCTAGGTTGAAAAATGAACCAATGCAAAAGTGCCAACAACTGCAGTTCCTAAAGTGGTCACTTGAGCCTTGAGTCTCCAGAAGCGAGTAAATCCCCATAGACTACCATGTTAAACGCCCTACTGTACAGCAATAAGCAGTGTGTTTATAGCCTGGTGCATATGGTTTTCCCCTTCATAACACCATCTGTGACTTTCTTTTTTATGGCAGCAGTTGCTTTGATTGACAGCTGTGTTGACACAGCTATCTGGCACTGATAGCTGTGTGTAAAGTCTCACTTCTGCTAATTCAAGTCACTGAACTTATTTAATGGAATTATGTGACATAATATGCATGCCACATAATTCCATTAAATAATATATAATACGCATAATATGCAGCATGGTGGCGTGGTGGTTAGCGCTGCTGCCCCCAGTTGGAATACCATCTGGAAGGCCTGGGTTTGACTCCTCTCTCTGTGGGTTTTCCCCGGGTGCTCCCGCTTCCTCCTACAGTCCAAAAACATGCACTTACTGGGATTAGGCTAATTGGCTACTCTAAATTGCCCATACTACACACGTCAAATTTATTTCTCTTTGTATGTTTTAGAAAAAAAGCATGCCAAAGCATGACGACTGGGTTCTTGTCTCACATAGTACCATTACTTTTTTGTGTTACTGTTCTCACTGCTGTATTTTGGATGTACTGAAGAGAGCTTTTAGGAAACATGCATAGCAAGAAATTACAATAGTGCAGCTGAGAAGTAGCAAATAGATGAGCTGCTTTTTCAGCATTATTCTGAGACAAGATGTTTCTAATTTTAGCAAAATTGTGTTAGTGGGGAAAAGTGGTCCTAGATATCTTAGGACAACATTGTTCATTATTCTAGGTTCCCGTTACAAGTCTTGACCCAAGGAAATGTCAGGCTCAATTTTTACAATATTTATTGTAATATACTTATATATTTTACAGTGAAGCAACAGAGATATTATTGGGCTGGGGATTCTACTGGAGTAACTAGGACTACTATAGAGGCTAATATAAAATGCCTCAGGGCACAAAATGTACTGCCAGGGAATCCATCTTTTTTTGTGTTAGAGCAACACAGTGACAAGGATGCCAGAGTGGGGACTCAGCTTTTTCTGCTGTCAGATGTTATTGTTGTATCAATTAACATGCCTGTTATATGGCTGTTTTCTAAAGAAATAGATGAAAAGTAGCTATGTGTTGTCAGATATTTATTTGAAATTATCATTTAAATTTATAATGTCTAGCATATGTGTTGCACTTTGGTCTTGATTGTGCTGGGTCTGAGCACAGGTCTTGTAGGATAACTAGTCTCCTGAGACTGTTGGTCACATGTCATTATGTACTTTATAGTTTTCCTTTGGGAGCTTCCAAGAATAGTAATTGTGTCACTGTAAACAGAGTAAGAGTCTTACCTCAAAATTTTTAGTTCCATCATGAATTATTTGATAAATTTAATGCATTTTATATTTCAATGTTTTATTTTGACTTGTTTAAGTTATTTCTGTCTTGCTTCTACTTTAGACTGTGCTTTTAGATTTTCCCCGAATGCCTTTTCACGAAGAGAGGTGAACTCTGCTGGGCCTTCAGCTGTTATTTATACACCTAAGGGGAGTGGATGACAGTCATGGCATGGTAACAGGAGGAGCGTTTCCAGGGAGGAATAGTGAGAATCATGCCTCTTATTGCTCTGAGGTGACTCTGGGTGTACAAAGTGGTATCGCTGCCTTTTCCCTGACAGGCTTATTTACTGCAGATACTTTACACTGCTTCTGCTGTCAAGCAAAATGATTGTGACAACACAAAATTGCCTTCAGCCAATAATCAATGAACAACAACCTCAAAAATAACAAAAATGAGCTAGACGTTTTGTCTTTATTTGATTCTGTTCAGAATCAGAATCAGAAAGTTTTATTGCTATATGGGTGAACAGGTTCACAACATTATGAAATTGCTGCGGTACTTGGTGCTTACATAACAACTAATAAATATAAATACTATAACACAAAATAAATAATACAATAAAGAGATTAACTGCAATAAGTTATAATCATTAGTATGTGCATGACAGTGCAGTGATCAGTGCAAACAGGTACATAAACATAGGGCCATCAACAGTTGTGGTGGGTGCTGATCACAGTCTTTGGGTTATTGTTCATGAGACTAACAGCAGAGGGGAAGAAACTGTTCTTATGGCGGGAGGTTCTGTTTCCAGGGTGAGAGTGGTCAGCTGTGACCCGACCTGCACGCCTCAGAGTCCTGGAGGTGTACAGGTCCTGGAGAGATGAGAGGTTATAGCCAATCACCTTCTCAGCAGAGTGCACAATGTGCTGTAGTCTCTGTTTGTCTCTAATGGTGGCTCCAGCGTACCACACAGTGATGGAAAGGACAAACTTGCTGGCAGTTTGAATTTCTTCAGCTGCCCCAGGAAGTACATCTTCTGCTGGGAATTCTTGACGACAGAGGTGATGGTGGGCTCCCACTTGAGGTCCTGGTTGATGGTAATTCCCAGGAACCGAAATGAGTCCACTGTGGTGATGGGGGTGCCATTCAGGATGATGGGAGGTAGGGGGGCTGTATGCCTCCTAAAGTCCACTAAAGTCAGCACCAGGTTATTATGGCTGCACCAGGACACCAGACCTTCGACCTCCGTCCTGTAGGCAGACTCGTTCCCGTCTGAGATGAGTCCGATGAGTCGCGTCATCTGCAAACTTAATAAGCTTGACAGACTGGTGGTCAGAGGTGCAGCTGTTGGTGTACAGGGAGAAGAGCAGAGGAGAGAGGACACAGCCCTGAGGAGTGCCGGTACTGATGGTCCGGGAGTCCGAGACATTCTTCCCCAGCCTCACGTGCTGCTTCCTGTCTGTCAGGAAGTCGGTGATCCACCTGCATCTGGGATCAGGCACATTCATCTGGGACAGCTTGTCTTGGAGGAGATCAGGGAGGATGGGATGAGCTGAAGTCCACAAACACGGTTCTGGCGTAGGTTCCCTGGGAGTCCAGATGCTGTAGGATGTAGTGCAGAGCCAGGTTGATGTCATCATCCACAGACCTGATGGCTCTGTAAGCAAACTGCAGGGGGTCCAGAAGGGGGGCTGTGAGGGACTTGAGGTGTGACAGCACCAGATGCTCAAATGACTTCATGATCACAGAAGTGCCACAATCTGTAATCATTAAGTCCAGTGATTCTTGGCTTGGCTCCACTGAGGTGTGGGGGGAGAATGGGGGGCTCTGGGCTAGACATCCTTGATGATGTGCACTCTCTTCTGAGGTGTTCAATTCAACTTTATTAATACAGTGCCAATTCATAACAACTGTTGCCTCAAGGTGCTTTATAACAAACAAGAAACAACCCTTTGAGGAAGCACTTGGTGACAGTAGGGAAAAAACGTCCGGCAGAGATTTTCGGCAGAACCAGGCTCAGGGAGGGTAGCCATCTGCTGCGACCGTTTGGGACTGAGGAAAAGAAAAGTGTGCATGTAGCTGAACACACATACACGTGCAGCTAGTGCACTTAAACATGCAACATAAAAAATTTAAGTTAAAAATATCCCTTAAATATCCATTTTAAAACCAAATAGCCAATTTGTTTTTCTTTTTTTAAAACAGAAAAAAAAACAAATGACCAAAACGTACACAGACCCTGTAGGCTACTCAGGGACCTTTTAGTACATCCTGACAATAATGAATTATAGTACGAAGCAGGGGAGTCAGGTGAGGCAGTGCCTCCTCTGTCATCACGACAAGTGAAATACTAACTGTGATAAGAGAAAATACATTTGATCACATGACTGACTATAAAACTGTTCTAGAAAACTGTTTCAGCACGCTAATGGTCAAAATCGCAGAATTTACGCATTGCCTTTTCAAACACATGGTGAGCGGGACGAGCCAGTGCAGTGCTGGTGGCTCACCTCTGGGGGCGCTGTGTCACAATAAATGAAGCAGGTGGATAGCTCATGACCATTGTTGTCTCTCTTTATATCGCAAATATACGTTTGATTACACGTTCTACACATGCTGATGTTCCACAGTCTGTCTAATATGTTGAATGAATGTGTGTGACATGTTAATTCTTTGTGATTGGTCTTATGCACGGTGCAAATGCACAGAGTGAGGCACAAAGTACCGTGCTGCACCGAGAGGGGGCAGTGCTGCAACAGTGCTGCCCCAAATAAAGGTAAGATAAGACTTTTTTTTTGGTAAATTTATTTAAAAAAAGAGACCCCCCACCCCCTAAAAAAATAGTTTGACCCATATGTTAAATATTTTCTTTTTCTTGCCATCATTGTTGAACAGTATGGAGCTGATTAAGACATAATTAAAATTGAAATATAAGCTTCTATTTTGGGTTCATGTGAACATGCATGTCATTGCCTCACTCGTCACAAACTTCACTGCACGTCACTGGTACTAAGTAATAAGCAGTAATAAATGCATGAATTAGCTTTTCAGCATCACTATGAGACAAGATGTTTTTAATTATAGAAATATTGCGCAAATGCAAAAAAAAAGCAGTCCTACATATTTGCTTAATATGAGCATTGAAGGATCCTGGTCAAAAATGACTCCAAGATTTCTTACAGTGTTACTGGAGGCCAAGGTAATGCCATTCAGAGTAAGTATCTAGACATCTAGACAATTTTATCTCAGTTTAGAAGCAGGAAATTAGAGGTAATCCAGGATTTATGTCTTTAAGACATTCCCTAATTGATGTGTGTCATCTGGCTTTTTGGATAGATAAATCTGGGTATCATCTGCATAGGTAACCATAGATAGGTGGTGACCAGGGTGCCTTAGCCCTAGTTCCACCTTTGTTTGTGAAGAAACCTTCTTCAATTTTGATCAGTGACACAAACCCACCTGAACCATATTTTAAAGAAGGATGATGTTGGATTGCATTTACATTCCTCAATGCATATCCTCTTCCACTATCCACTTTTCTCAGGAAAAAATCCTATCGCTAATAGTGAGACAGACTATGACACTTGATGCTCACACATTGAGCTGCTTCTTTAGTATTCCAGTATGACCCAACTTCAGGTATCCAGGAAGTTATTAGACAGTTTGCTTCCCCTTGCAGCTTATGTAGTCAAGGGCCGAAGTCACAATCCACCTCCTGTAGCCTATCTGCAGAGGCTGGCTTCAGCCTTTGGTATTGTTGAGGATCGTGGGGAGCTCTTTGTTCATGATTACACTCCATCTGCTTATCTCCATCATTTACAACTAACATTAAATGTAGCAGTTTAAAAAAGCGGGATGCCACCTCATGATGCAGACAAACATCTTGTCAAGCTGTTTTTTAGAAGATGTTGGGATAGTGAATTGCTCACCAGCCAGTAGTTTGAGCAAAAGAGGATTTAATTTCAGTGTGGTTCATTCTCTCTGAGCATTCTTTCTTCACCCTTGTTCTGCTTTTCCACCAAAAAACAAAACAAAATAGGATTGTATGCTCTCTTTGCATTTCTTCTGGCAGTCTCTGCATTGTTGTCTTTCTTTTATTTTCCACACCTGAAAAGTATATGTATTTTTCAGCACTGCATGGCCACTGTTTGGTGTTTAGCTGTGTGAGATTGAATACACATTATTGGGATATTGGGAGTCAGGATCAGCATCAACACCTCTCCCAGAACCAATAGCAGTGTGGGCTCTCTGTGTTTGTCAAACAGGCTCACCGTGCGACCGTAGTCACAGTGTGATATAACATAGACCTGCAGAACCAAAAGAGAAAGCACAGGTTCCTAGGCTCCATATGAAAGCACATGAAAGCATTGATGCAATGGCAAAAAACATTCTTTTTAAGTTGCTTTTTATAAAGAAAAATAAGGTTTAAAATGGTTTTAAATAGCAGAAATTTTCTTATTTAGTATGAGTTCATAGTCTACTGCTCTTTTTACATTTCCTGCTATATCTGAAGTAAGAAGTGGTGCGCCTTCTGTGTTTATGGGCTGCATTTTAGACTAGAAAAGGAAGAATGTGATATTGACGTGACAGATGAAGACAAAATTAGACTGCGTCCAAAATTAACTTTTTGACTCAAACAAAAAAAGAAGTTGGTCCTTTAACTTGGCAGAGACAAATAGACAAAGAGGTTCTTTGTAGTGGAGTGAAACTGAGTGGTCCCACCCATACTCCCTCACCTGTGATTGGAGCTACTGTACAGCTTCCTCACAGATCACCCACAGACAGTGAGAGTGGGGACCTCCAGATCCTACACCTAATTTCCTGGACGGGGCCTTCCCCAAGGGATCAATAAAGTTTTAATTCATTCAATTCAAACGCTCAGCACTGGCTTGCCCCAGGGCTGTGTGTTAAGCTTCTTCCTCTATACTCTATACACAGGTGGCGGGCCGTGCATTTCATACCTAGGCCTTCAGTAGTGCTCCGCCTGACTCCACCCTCAACAACTATTTTATGGCTATAAAAAACATATTTTTATGCAGAAATGCAGTATAAAGACCTGTTGCATTGCAGATTGAGAGCAGAATAAATGCATTTACTGAAGAAACAAACCCGAGGTGCACAAGTCTCTTACTGCCGCTACAGCTATGACACATAAAAAAGAATTTATAGTAAAAAATTGGGATGCAAACTCAAAATCTGATTGGTTGAACCAA
>VUQK01024305.1:0-14499 GCA_015106715.1 Bujurquina vittata
GGTGCAGGGAAACAGCTCCACAACCAAAAGGTGAAGAAAAATATGGAAATCTTAAAAAGACTGGTAGATTGTGTCATTTTGGGGGGCAAGCAGGAACTTTATTTCAGGCACACGATAATAATGAGGTTGTTATCAATGCTTTTTTATGTGTCATAGCTGTAGCGGCAGTAAGAGACTTGTGTACCCCGGGTTTGTTTCTTCAGTAAATGCATTTATTCTGCTCTCAATCTGCAATGCAACAGGTCTTTATACTGCATTTCTGCATAAAAATATGTTTTTTATAGCCATAAAATAGTTATTGAGGGTGGAGTGATTCAGGCGGAGCACTACTGAAGGCCTAGGTGTGAAATGCACGGCCCGCCACTGGACATTACACAGGCCTTCAAGGTGGTAGTAATCAAACATTACTTAAAAAGCCATCCCGACTGACTCAGCTGTCTTAGCTAATTATACGTCAATCTCCAACCTTCGTTTTATCTCAAATTCTTTAAAGAACAAATTGTAAATAGACTGGTTCTTATTAAGCGCTTCTCTACTCTACTTTGAGCACTCAAAGCACTTTATACAACATGCCTCATTCACCCAATCCTACAAGAATTTTTTTCTATGGCTAAGTACTTTCTATCTCACATTCGTACTCTGACGGTTGCATTAGAGAGCAACTTGGGGTTCAGTATATTGCCCAAGGATACCTGGGCATGCAGACTGGATCAAACCATCAACCTTCCGATTAGTAAGTGACCTGCTCTACCTCCTGAGCTACAGCCAGTAAAACAGCTAACTGATCATCTGCAGAGGAATGGTTTATTTGAAGAGTTTCACTCAGGCTTCAGGATTCATCACAGCACAGAAACAGCATTAGTGAAGGTTCCAAATGATTTTCTTACAGCCTCTGACCGTGGACTCATCTCTGTGCTTGTCAAGCTAGACCTCAGTGCAGCGTTCAATACTGTTGATCATAACATTTTATCACAAAGATTAGAGCATGCCATAGGTATTAAAGGTACTGTGCTGCAGTGGTTTGAATCATATCTATCCAACAGACTCGACTTTGCTCATGTAAATGGGGAGTCTTCGTCAAGAACTAAGTTTGATTAAGGAGTTCCACAGGGTTCTTTGCTAGGACCAATTCTATTTACACTATAAATGCTTCCCTCAGGCAGTATGAGTAGAAGGCATAGCATACATTTTCTTTTTTCATTACTGTGCAGATGATACCCAGCTTTATCTACACATGAAGCCAGATGACACATAGCAATTAGTTTGACTGCAAAATGTCTTAAAGACGTAAAGGCCTGGATGACCTCTAATTTCCTGCCTCTAAATTCATATAAAACTGAGTTGATGTGGTGTCTAACCAGTTGCTTACTCTGGATGGCATTACCTTGGCCTCCAGTAACACTGTGAGAAATCTTGGAGTCATTTTTGACCAGGATATCTCCTTCAATGCACATATTAAAAAAATATATAGGACTGTTTTCTTGCACATTAGACCTAAAATTAGAAATCACTCTGTCTCTGATGTTGAACTAGAAAGAGAGAGCATGTTTCCCCCATATTTTCTTCTCTTTACTGGAGCGCAGTTAATTTCCAGAATTAAAATCGACCTCCTCACATACTGTACAAGGTCTTGAATAATCAGGCCGCATTTTATCTTAAAGAACTCATAGAACCATATCAGGGTCTTCTGGTAGTCAGCAAGAAGCAAAGTACAATCACCAGAGAGCCAATTCCACTAACTAGTTGTAAGCAATAATCCAGCATGGAGTGAACGTCTCCCTCCAGCTTAAGTAGGAAAACCGCTGATCACCTAATCACCAACAGCTGCAGTAATCAGCCCAGGTGCTTGGCCGACAAGCTCTGGAGGAAGTCCCACCTCTAAGACACAGGAAGGGGTTAGACAAAATACAGACAATTGAATATATATAGAGAGAGCCAGAGTGAGAGAAAGAGATCTCAGGCAAAAGTACTTGCAGCCCATGACAGATGGATGGATTTGGAATTATTAAGAGGAAATCAGTGTTATAAATATGATATTTATTAGTTATTGTATACTTTGCCTGAGTGCGCTGAAGCCAACTGACTGTCCAGTAGATCCATGATAATCGCATATTAGTTGTTATTATCAAGTAATTAAAGTTATGGAGTACAAAACAATGTTTCTCTAAAATGAAATTTTACTTAAGATATGTAATGCATAATTGTTGGGGTTTTTTTCTTCAATATTATATCTGAAATGCATGATCTTATTGGCTTAGCATTATGCATTTCCAGAATGGTATTTATTTATTTATTTTTTTTTTCACCATTTATAAGCAGACTGTTTATTTACAAACACAAGTTTTCCATTCTTAACATTTTCTAATATGATCTATCAATATGATATCTCATACTCGTCATAATTACATTTTTCTCCTCGTGCTTTATATCCACGCGCTGAAGCGCTGCAGTGCTGGACATTGTGATGTGCAGTTTCTCTAAAATGGGGCTACAGCGGGGACAGACTGCCAGTAGCAGTGCTAAAGGACCTGCCCTGGACTGGCACTTGCTCCTGCAAGGCTAGTTGGCTCAAGCTGCTAGCAGACTGTGAGTAGGCTGTGTTACCCATGTTTATTTTCTCAGTTATCTCCTGTGTTATCAGAAATTTTCAGTTGTTTGTGAGTATATTTTATGAGAGAAAGCGTTTCAGCAGTGTGTGTGAAAGATAACGTTTCAGAAGTAGTGTGTGAAAATGTTCTAGTGTGTGTGAGAGCGCTTCAGTATTACTAACAGTCCCTTGTACAACTGTTATATAGAAAAAAAAATTCAGTCCTGTTTTATCCTTCTTACAAAGGCATTTTTATAAGTGCTGTTTGTGATCTTAATACTTGTTTATCTGTGAAGACACTTCATACAAATGCATTTATATAGTTATATATGCTCTCGATCGCTGTTGTCTGTTCCCATTTGCGTTTGGAAAGTAATTATTTCATTATTTGTATCTATCTACAGTATGTTTTTGTTTAACATTTTCACTGCTTTTTAAAATTTTTTTTTTTTTTACTATTTAATGATGAATGTCAACATTGCAATGGGGTCAGTACGGGACTGTGAAACGATGCCAAAGTAGAAGTGCCAAAAGATCAACTATTTTTAATGGCCCCTTGAAGTTGGCCTAAAAAAGCAAGTTAATCCCCCTATATTAATTTAAAATTTACTAAAATTAAAATGGATGTTTACATCCTGTTACAAAAACAGTTCTAGTCTCTATGAATATTTTCTCCTTTCTTCACTCTACAAAGGATGTTTTTTCATAACTCGCCTATTTTGATTTTGTTAAATCTTAAGGACACAACTTCTTTGATTGACAGGTGTGCTGACACAGGCAGCTCCTGAGCCTCACCTCCACTAATTCACGCCACTCACCTGGACCTTGGCCAATTTTGTGGTGTTTGTAATATGGCTTGCTGCATGGTACACGCGGTCCAAGAAGTTTATTTTCCAGTTTTTAAAGTTTTTGTTGAAATTCTGCTTTTTTTAAAAAAGTCATTTATTTAACATCTATTAGCACGTTTTTGTGACTGTGAATTGCACCTGTGCAGTTTATGTAACCAATCTTGTTAGTATAAGCTAATAATTTAGCACTCCACCCTGCAGATATGATCAATTTGACTTCCAAAAATCCAGCACAGTATTGGCCACAAAACTAAATCCATAAGCAGAGTCTGCATATCAGCCCTGCCCTCTTTCTTAGTGTATGATTTCCAGTGGCAAACTGAGTAGATCTTAACATTAATTTGTTCAATGGTCCTGTTATGTCTGCATGTAACTGTAACTGAGTCTTAACATGACGCACACCTGTGCGCTTTAAGGATAAGTGAATACATTTTTAGATGTTAGGGAGGACTGGTGGCCTAGAGGAGAAGAGTGCAGTTTGTGACTGAGAGGATGCTGGTTCAAATTCTCAGACTGGCATGTATCGACTGAAATGGATTGAAAACCATCTGGAATCCAAACCATTGGTGAGGAAAAAAACCACTGAGCACCCTCAGACTGGCACTGGTGTTGGAACATTGAAGTGCTACCTGTCTCCATTCTGAGTACACCACTGTGGGCCCTTGACCAAGGCCCTTACCCCCCAGTTGCTTCCCGGGCACCTTGCAGCTGCCCCCTGCTCCGCATGGTGTGCTGCATGCATGATGTGTTACATGCAGAAAATAAATTTCGCTACATGCAGATGTATGTGACAAGAAAGTTGTCTAAAAAAATGTTAAATGAGCATGTGCAAAATATGTGGTACAGGTATTTTATTTTCTCCAGCACCAAACAACCGTCCCACTTGACAACTTAATCCGGTGTACAGGATCAGCAATAACTCACAGCCGAATCAGCCTATTTGGTATTCCTATCAAAAACTAACAGGCTTCAAAGAGGTCCGGTTTTTGAAGGAATATTAGATCGTGTTGGTTATTGGATTATATTTTCTAGTTTATGATTTCATTGTGTGAAGCCCTGTACTTTTATCAGATGGGCTTGCCACGACTGTGCATTGCTGTGGTGTTTCTTTGTTAGTTGATTTGTTTGGCCAGGGGCTGTCTGTTCAATTAAATGTTTTCTTTCTTATTGTTGAACTACCGTCAGAGTTACCAAACAATGTCTGTTTTGCCTTGGAGGTCATGCAGAAAAGGTGGACATAGGTAATAGTCCAGTGATTGCATTTGACTTTCATAATTGTACAACAGGGATGGTGTGTGCTGTACTTTGTAGAATATTGATTTTGTGTTATATGTGCTGGGAACAAACAGAATACATTTGATTGCCTTTTTTTTGTTTGTTTGTTTGTTTGTTTTATTTTTGCTGCACTCTTGTTGGAGAATAAAGGCCATCCAGTGTTTTCATTAAGTTTTCTTTTTCTTGTGCACCAATCTCAGACAAGGGTACCAACATCCCACAGCACCACCACAGCAGCAGGACTCAGCATGGTGAATGTTTTTAATTTGTCAGCAAAAGTCCTCCCAAACCATTGAAAGATTACTGCTCAAGAGGTTCAATAAAAACAAGTCAATAAGAATGACATCTAAAGTTTAACTAAATGAAAAATTGTTTACTCATAATCAGGTTTCTAAACAGCTTTGGTCATGAATAAAAAATGAAAGCAAAGAAAAATTCAAGGCACCAAATTATTTATATCGCTGAATGAAATTTCTAGCATCTACACAGTCGCCAGTGAACCACTGACATGTAGGGTTAGGGTTATTTATTTTCATTCCATTCCTTATTTTATAAGAAATCCTTTTAGGCATCCAATCAAATTTGTATATAAATAAATAAATGTGAGCTTAAAACTAACCCTACCTGTTAGCGTTAAAAGGCCACTGGAAACCAAGATATCAAAGTACAACCCATTGCTGGACTTTTGTGAGAGAAATGTTTTCCCATTTGTGTTTGATGGAGGATCCTGGCTCTCCCTTCTCACATTTTTTATTGGTGAAAGGTCTGGACTGCACGCAGGCTAGTTTAGCAACCATATGCTTCTACAATGAATCAATGCTTTGTAATAAATGTAGATGGTTTAGCATTGTCTTGCTGAAATGAGTAAGACCTACCATGAAAAAGACATCGTCTGAATGGAACATATGTTGCTTTAAAACCTGTATATACTGTACCTTTCAGGACTGATGGTGCCTTTCCAGATGTGCCAGCTGTCAGTTCCACAGGCACTAATGCGCCTCCATACCATCAGCAATGGCAGGCTTTGAACTGAGTGCTGAAAACATGCTGGGTTGTCTTGCTCCTCTTTACTCTGAATAATCCGATGTCTACATTTTCCAAAAGTTATTTTATATTTTGAGTGTTTCTGAGCCCATGCAATGATTTCCACGACACAGTCACGACTAAGGGTCCAATGACTACGGGCATCCAATGTGGAGTCTTTTAACGATATTACAAACTGTAAATGCTATGAAGTGCTGTAATATATGTGTTTGTGTATGTATGCATATATATATATATATATATATAAGCATCTTACTGCTGCCTTGGACAAATACAAAACAATGTTTTGCTAATGCTAACCCTTACTTCTGCTTTTAATACTGTTGACCATCACATTTTGTTCAGTAGGCTCAGATTCTGGGTTGGTTTTTAGAGTGGTTCACATCATATCTGAATGATCCTTTTCTCCAGCTGTTTCTAAGTAAAGGTCCTCTTCCCCTCCTCTTACCTATGGTGTGCTACAAGGATCTGTTTGGGGGTCGTTATGGTTTTTGTTATTTCTGCTCTTTCTACAACACATCATGAGCACCTTTAATGACATGTCTTATCACTGCTATGCAGATGACATTCAGTTATATATCTCTTTCAATCCGCAAGATGTTTCTAAGCTACAGATTCCAAATAGATGCTTAGACTCTATCAAATGTTGGATGACTGGCAGCGTTCTCCAACTTAATAAGGAAAAACTGAAGTCCTTGTTTGTGCTCCTGACAGATTTGCGCCCTTGATAATGAAAGCTCTTGGTCCCCTTGCCACATTTGCTAAATCTTCCATTACCTTGAGGTAACATTGGACTCTGACTTCACTACGGATATTCAAAGCTGTGGTTTACACTTGTTTTTATCACAAAAAACATTGCCAAGTTAAAACCCGTTATGTTGCGCTATGACTGGGAAAATTAATGCATGCATTTATTTCATCATGGTTGGATTAAAGTAACTCACTGTTTGCTTGTCTAAGCAAAAACTCCTTGAAAAATCTTCAGGTTGATCAGAACCCTGCTGTGAGGCTTCTGATCAAATCTCATGTCTTGAAGTACTCTTATAAATCTAGAGTTCATTTTAAGATTCTGGTTTTGACTTATAGAGCTCCGTATGGAACAGCAACCGCTTATATCAGTGAACATTCAAATCCATGCGTCCACATCAGGTCCCGGAGGTCATGTGATTAGGGCTTACTGGCTGTGCATCAAAGAGGCTGAAAACAGAAGGAGACCCCTGACTCTGGATCTCCTCCCTCTGAGTGGCGGTCTCTTTCAAGAAAATGCTAAAAACACATCTTTTTAGACTTTAGACTTGTTTACATTTCTTGTCATGCTCTGTTATTTTGCTGTGAAGCAAAAAAAATTGGAGAGTCTATTCCAAAGTGCAATAGAACTTAAATTTTACTTACTTCCAGCCAATGTGTATTTTACAGCATCAGCACCATACACTGAGAGTTTAGCGTCTAGGCCTTGAGTGTATCCTGCTCCACAAACATTCTACATTTTAAAGTGGGGAGTGAAAAGCAAAGTATAAATGGATGCTGGGGTGGTGGAGGGCTGACATGACAGGCAGTGATGCAGGGCAGCAGCAGCAGCACAATGTCAGAGGGAGTGATTAGAAATTTGCACCTTACACAGACCATCAAATTGGGAAGTTGTTTTTAGTATATGATGTGAGGAGAGTGAGGCATCCCAATGTAATGCTCTTAATGGCCTCACTCTTTCAAACTGTACCCCACCCTCAATTAAACAAATAAAATTTCTGGATGTGTTAATGCCAAGGTCAATATCAACGGCGTACAGTTGCTGAAGTTTCAGACTTTTTAAACTTAACACATTTTACAACATCTTGCGTGTTCACGCTAAACCCCAGTGATGATTAAAATTGCTGCAACCTCACTGAGACAGTAGAAATAGGTGAGTGGAATACTGAAATTGAGACATCTCACCTTAATAATTTAATAATAGTTCATTGTCATGTGGGCCGTGATTGATGTCCCAAGGCAATGAATATTGTGACATGCAGAGTTGCTTGCAAAGCCATATGCCAGAATCCCATTATCAAGGATTCTGTGCAAGAAATCTCAAGAAAAGACACTCGTCTCTGATCTGATCTTTGCTTACATTTTTAAACTCTCCAAATATTTCTGAAGATGTTGGTTTTTGGAGGTGAACACGTTTGAGATACTGAAAAATTCTCCTTGCACTCTTTATCTCGAGTGAAAGCTGGACGACAGTTACTTAACTATTAATAGTGTAGATTTCAGCGCCAGCTTCAAGAGAGAAAGAACACATTAAATAAACAGAAATAAAGTTTAACTTTATTTCAACATCTCTGTAAGAAGGAGAGGGTGGGGGGAGCACCTCTTTTTTTTTTTTTATTAATTTGTTTATTTTTTACTTATGTTGACCTGAGGGAATCTGCCTGTTTGAGTTCACTTCCTGGCTTCCTGCATTTGGATCCTACTCCACCTGTCACAAAGCCTCACAGCCATTTGTTTCAAAAAAAAAAAAGTTTTCCATGATCTGGGAATTTTAGTTGCTTTGGAATTTTCAATTCTTTCTGTTTTTGTTTGTTTATATTGTTCAAAGTTGTCATTTCTGTTTGTTGGGACTGTTGTTATGATTTGCTGCTATTTAAATATCAAACTAAACTGAGACATCTTTGAGTCTTTGGTACTATTTTATATTTGAATCTGAGTGTTATTCCAGTGACGAGTTTCAGATTTGCATCCTGCGCTTTGATTCGCGTCTGGGCTTCTATTAGTAAATGTTTGAGTTCCCTCTTGTCTTTCTCTCGTTGTCCTGTCGTGTCCTTTCTTAGTTTTGCTTCCTGTCTGTCTGCCTTTAATTGTCTTGACCGCAGACGTATATATGTCTATGGTCCTCCTGTTGGTCGTTCCCTCGTCAGCCCTCTGTACAAATCCTGTCTTGGCCAGAGTGTCTATTGTGTTCCCAGTGTGCAGTCCTCTGGTATTCTTTGCACCTTTTTGTTTTGTTTGTTTGTGAACTTTGCCATTTTGGACTGCTGTGATTTGCCAATATTAAAGGCTTACCTTCTTGCTGTTGAACCTGGCCTCCAGCATTGTGCATTTGGGTGATCACCACTGCACTCTACACATAATGACGCGGGTTGTTTTGTTTTTATTTTTAGTTGTGTTCCATATTCCAGCCAAAATATGCATCCATAAACTAAAAGGCGCTTCACATGCTTGAGCTGCTGGGGGTGTGTGTCTGTAAGAAGTGAATGCAGCCTGAACAGCAGCATGTACTTTTGTAGAGGTGAGACTCACAGAGTCGCTGTTTAATTAAAAGACAGGACGTACTGTAGCGGTTATTGTATCAGTATTGTGTGAAAAGAAATGACAACTTTGTTGATTGATAATATCTAATTCTGCTGATCTACAATGGACGCCTAAATTAAAATAATTGTCGAAATAATTTAATATGACAAAGATTGGTATGTAAGCAAATTATATTCTTACCCCCACGCACGCACGGCGTTTCATTTTGATTCCACGTGAGCTGAGTGATAAAGGTGAGTGACGGTTCCTCATAAACAGGAAGCGTCATCACCTGATCAAACACAAACAGGTATTTAAAAGGCCACTGAAGGACAGCTTTATCTTGATAAACCAATAGTTCATTTAGAGGCATAACAAGCAAGAGAGCACAGAAAAACAACCGTAATTCAAAGCAGAATAATTCCCCTCTGAACATAAACATCAGCCATCCTTGACTCAAGATCACATAAGTTAATTTAGCTTCGTGTCGCAACTGTCAGACTGATATTTCCTTGCATCAGAATGCATTTGCTATGCAGCATGAAGGGGGACGATGTAATTCTGCGATGTCTGCAGCCATCAGTAATCTCTTTTCCAGCTTGTAAAGTAATATTTTGTTCTAAACAGCACATGAGGTCAGTGGAATCAGCATTTGTGCACAATGTTGTTGAATACACTTACTTATGCTCAGTGCTGGAATACATTACTCCAGGCTATATATTCTGAACAATATACAACAATATCTGAATACACACGGGTCTTGATTGGCCAGCTCAAGCAGTTAGAGTCAATATATTGCCCAACTGTGTTCACCCAAAGTAAACCTCAAAGCATTTGAATCATTAATCACTACTTCCATGTAAACTCCGGTCCCTAAATGCTTGAACAAAACATCAAACTTTCACAATGTTTAATGGAATTCAGAGTGAATCAGCAGCTGGGGAAAGAGAAGGGGAGAGAGTGGAAAACAGGATGCCTTAAAACACATGGAGCAACCGTCATGGCTTCTTTTGGGTTTTAGCTTGTATTGACAACACCCTGTTTGAGTGACTGGAGGACAGACAGCATTAGGCTGAGGAGTGCTGAGATTGATGCCCAGCACAGAAGCTGCATTGTCTCAGAGGCGAGTTAGTCACAGATGTATGATTGTAGTCTCCCTCATAGTGAGCCAGACAGACAAAATAGCCCCAGGTTGGATAGCACTACTATTTATTTAAATTGAACTCTGCAATGATGTATTTTCCCCTTTTGTGGTAGGCAATTCATTTGAGGTCAGAGAAACAGGGCGACTAAGGGAAACTCACTGGTGAAAACATCATTTACGATTCTCTCCTGCCTCCTCCAAAAGAATGCAATGTCTGTAAAGATATTCTGCTTTGCACTTTATTTAGTTTGTCACAGCCAGAAAGACACACTGACAGCAAACACCTGGCTGGCAATCGGTGCACTCCACGCCAGCGTATCGCTGTTTGCCCATCGACTGAATTAGCTATACTGCCGCGGTCATCTGATTTAAGCCGGGATGAAACAAAAGCCTTTTCTTATATGTTATTAAAGTCATGCATGTATGAGCTTGACAAGCAAAAGCATCAGTTAAAAATCAAACAATACTTTGCAAAACACTTGATCAGGAATTCCACTTATTTGCCGAATAGATATTTTGAGGAAGAGCCCAGTAGCTTTTCACAAGTTAACTTGAAGTGCACTAAATATATTTTAATCTAGATTACTGCATTCGAATTTATTTTCTGAGCTCAGTAATCTTATCCTACTGCACTTATAAGCTCTTCCTTACTCTCAGAGTGTATCTGGGGGGCAGGACCAGGTTTAGCTCAGTAGCTAACTTGATTATGAGCTTCTGCTTTAAGTCAGCTGCTGAATGCATGGGATCCATCTATCCATCCAGCATCCATCCATTCTCTTCCACTTATCTTTTTCAGGGCCGCGGGGGGGCTGGGGGCAGGGTACACCCTGTACAGGTCGCCAGCCTGTCGCAGGGCTAACACAGAGAGACAGATAACCGTTCACACTCACATACACACCCATGGGTAATATAACCTAACCCCACTAACTGCATGGAGATTGGAACCAAAAACGTAATGAACAACCCGGCTGAAACTATGAGTTGAAACTTTGTAACACTTTTCTTTGCCACCGCAAGACTTGTTACACTTATATTAGGATGCAAACATGCGCACAACAATAGAGCTAAAAGCCTGATCACAGCCATATAGAGTATGTGTTAGTGCTATATATTCAGCTGCTCCGTACGTGTGTGTAGGTTTGATAAGAAATCAGTTTGATGTATGCACATGCCGGGGATCAGTGTATATCAGAGACATTAAATTCTGCTGACCTTGTCCTATTAGGCTGAGTGGTTTTACAGTCTAAATCTATTGATTGGTCACCTAAACGGATGTGCGGTAACACTTTCTTTGTGGTCAGTGGATGTAACTCTTGCCACATTTTAATGAGCATCATTTACGTTGTGTATTGACTTTGAAATGTCACCTATGGGATGGAAAGTTTTATCAACATCTTTCCGGCTGAGTTTCTAAAAGGTTTTTCTTTTGCTTTGATGGACGTGTGCTATAAACTTTGCTATTAATCCTCCTTGTTGTCACTCTCTTTTTATCTAGATCACCGGAATTTGAAAAATTATGGTAACAATGCCATCTTTGGAGCAATAGGTTCGGGGTTCGAATCCCGACCTGGCCATGCATCCAGTAAGGGCCCCCAGGCTACGCCCCCCCCATGCAACCCAACCATTCCTCAGAACATGAGTGAGAGAGATATAATTGAAGCTGAGGCCAGAGATGCTGCTTTCTGCTCAGGTGATGGTGAAGCCTACAGAATACGCAGATCCAAACTGAGGAAAGGCATCAGGGAAGCTGCTATAAGAATCGTATCGAGGAGCACTTCAACAGCGCTGACTCCAGATGCGTGTGGCAAGGCATCAGAGACATCCCTGGACAGCAGCTCTACCCACTCCATCCTCCTAGATAACCTGAACTGCTTCTTTGCCAGATTTGATTGTGCTGACAGTCTACAAAACATGCAGGCACAGCAGGGACCCTCAGCACTGCTGCGGAGCACCCATGAGGTGAGACGGACCCTGAAGCACATCAAGCCCAAAAAGGCCACTGGACCTGACGGAGAACCAGGACGGGTTCTGAAGCACGGAGCATAGGAGCTGAAAGCAGTGCTCACAGACCTGTTTAACATCTCCCTGGAGCAGCCATCAGGGCTGACTTTCGGCCAGTTGCCCTCACACCAGTGGTGTGAGGGCAGCAGTGGATTTCTCAGTCTGGGCACTTGCAGTTCAATGACAAAAGAAATCAACCATGGTGGTTAGCAAAAATAGCAGTAAAGGTTATTAGAAGTTTGACGTGTGTTAACATAAAGGATGAAAACACAGTTTTGACTTGTAAACCCATGGGCATACTTTATAGATTTTACCATTTTTCACAAAAAAATATCTTACAATCAGCAATGCACATTGAATCTTGGGACAGGGTGGGCTGCAAAGGATCCACCCAATGGATCCTTCAAGTCCTGGAAAAAGGAGGACACATTTATTCAGCCACATTTGGGTGAAGTCTTCAAATTTGGATCCAAATTTGTTGCCTTGCTGTGGTGTAATCTGCCTTCAAATGCTGCCTTTGAAGGATGCAGTCCCTGCACTGAGAAACAAATTTAAACACAGACTTATTACTAGTTTGACAACTTATCTTATTGGAAGAACAACAAGGTAACCAAGCCGAGTATGAGCTGCCCCTACAACATTTGCTAGATGGCCTCATTCTGTAGTGACTTCTCAGTAACCTATTTTGGGCACACAGTGTTTGTACCTACAGCTATCTGGTATAAGTCAGCATATGAAAGTGAACTGATGATATAGAGAAGAGAATCACTGGAGTTTTGCCATTTTTATCTTCTCATCCTCACCTGGGAATGGCACTTTCCAATACTTCACTGACACTTCAAATTGAGTGTCACTCAAAATGGAAGTGGAGTGATACGGGCTCTAACAGGATAGGGGAGGGTGTGGAGAATACTTTGGCTTGCTTTTTTATTTTTTTAATCAGCTCTGCAATTTCCCCACATGAAGGGCTGAAGCATATTTTCATATTGCTCATTGGTGAAGGTGCCGTAAGCCAAGCACACATGCAGATACTTGTAGTCAGAACAATGAAAAACGAGCTATATCTAATCTAGGTTAAGGTTCCAGCAGGGCGTGTTGATCTATCTGGAATGTAATATTTGGACTGTTTTGGACCACAGGAAGAAGACAGAAATACTAAGTTAAAATGAGCTTTGTTCCTTTAGAGATGTGGATTTTATTTATTTATTTATTTGCAGATCACTTTCCGTCTCACTCAGGATGGGACTTCTAAACTTGCAGATGCTTCCTGCATGATTTGCCAGCATGCCATAAGTAGATGAATGACTTCAGAGAACTCAAATATCTCAAATCTTCGCTGAATTGCAGCCTTTTTATACATTAAAACCTTTATTACAGTCACGCTCATTTGCTGCTTGTTTGTGCGTCTTTCTGAATGCTCTCTTGGGTAGCGATCAGGTGACAGACTAGGCCACTGAACAATATCCCATTTCTTTACCTTGGGAAAGTCTTGTGTTGCTTTTGCAGCATGTTTTGGGTCATTATCCATTTAGGCTGTGAAGTGCTGTCTCATCAGTTTTTCAGCATTTGGCTGGATGTGAGTAGTAGTTGAGTATAGCCCTGAACACGCCACAATTCATCCTGCAACTTCTATCAGCAGTAAGCACGAGTGGCCCAGTTCCACTGGCAGCCATACATCCCCATGCCATGACATTACCTCCACCATGTTATATAGATGGTGTGGTATGGTTTAGAACAGGAGCTGTTTCTCTCCTTCTCCGTATTTTTCTTTTCCCATAGTTCCAAAGATTCCCAGAACTGTGCCAGCTCTTTTAAATGTTTCCTGGGAAAGTCTAATCTGACCTTCCTGGTCTTGAGTGTAACTATTAGTTTGCACTTTGTTGTAAACCCTCTGTATTTACATTCACGAAGGTGTCTCTTGCTTGTAGACTTGCATGTTCTTCACTTGATTAGATTTTGTGACAGTGTTTTTCTTAATCATGGAAACAATTTTTAAGTTTCTGCTGTCTCTTAAATGCTTATGTGGGGTTTTTTTTGGCAAATGACGGCCTCCCTCACTTGCACTAACATCTCTTTGTGCTTCAAAAAAATTACAATTAAAATTAAAGCCGCAAGCGGCGATGATAGGCCCTCGCCGGCCGCTGCCCCCCGCTGCCCCCCGCCCCCCCTCCCCTGCCCATTTGAACCCAGCTTTCCCAGCCGTGCCAGTTTTTGCCTTTTTCCACCAGCCACATGTGAAACATTGCATAGATGAATTGGTTAACCCGATGAAAAAGATGCCATGTTTGTGGCGTCGCCATGGCAACATCGTACATTTTACAGAAATTTGACAC
>VUQK01024318.1:7442-17548 GCA_015106715.1 Bujurquina vittata
TTTTTTTTTTTTGGTGGCCCTTTTTATTTAATTTACCACTTGTTGCTATGTGTGTGGGTTTTTTTTTTTTTTTTTTTTTTAATCACACGCAAAGAAACAGCAAATGGCCGAAAGTTTGATCATCTAAAATAACTGGAATAAATCATTCAGGAAAAAAAGGATGAGATGTGTAAAGAGTCCTCCTTTTGTCACGCTTTGTGTATTCCAGCTATGCTTCTCTTATACATTGAAAGTAAAAGCACTTAATCGAAGGCTATACCTGTGCATTCCCCAATTATAGCTCCTCCGGTAAGCCTCTTCTTTCCTTTGTCCTTCAATTACATTTTGGGAATTGAGATACCCTTCAGCATAGCGTACTGAGATTGATTTCCAGGTCACAGTCGGGAGGACAGAGGAGACGAGAAGGAGCGAATTAGTGAAATCAGAAAAGCTTTAGGACTTCACAGCTGGGTTGTGGATTGAGACAAGAAGACTTTCCTCGAATTGTTGTTTGGATTTAGTGCAATTTGCCCTGCTGGGCAAGCTCCACCTGAGCACACAAAGTTTTCATTTATGCAGGGTGTCCGTTCAAAGTGGGTCTTTCTCAGCATTTCAATCTGCGTTACAGATTCTTTAAAATGTGGTTGCTAAATGAAATTCAAAATATAAATATAGATGACTAAAATTGGAAATTCTTTCACCTAAATGGGTCAACTTAAATTGATAACAAATTCTAGGTATTAAAAATATTTCCCTGATATAACACAGCATGGCATCTGAAGAGATTAAAATAATAGCTTAACATTTTGAGACATAAGCTTATTTGCTTGTTTCCCCTTTTCCAGCCTTTGTGCTAAGCCAAACCGACCATCTGTGGATTTATCCAACAAATGTAAAAGCAGCATCAGTCTTTCTTTCTAATTCTCTACAAAATGCTGAACTGTTGCTCTAAAAGAGACACTTTGGTGAAAATGTAAACTTTTTATTAAATGCATTTAGATAATGCTTGAAGATCTTTATGTTAAATCTTTTACCTCAATTTTTCCCTTTCCATCTCCGGTTCGTCCTTTTAGCCCCCCTCCTCTACCTCATGTAAAACTGAAAACACCAGTGAAGGGCAGTGGTCCTCTGATGACATCCCAGAATTCCTCAATGCTATTCGCAGAGAGACAGATGCTGAAAAAAAGGCAGTCGAGAAGGCCAGTGCCATGGGGACTGTGGCCGTCTCTGTGGCTGCCCCACCTCCTCAGAATCTGTGGGCCAAATTGCAGGAGGTGAGGCTGAAGAACCCCGTCAGTGGACTCATGGAGTACGCCCAGTATCTGGGCCAGAACTGTGAGTTTCTGCTGCTTGACCAGTCAGGACCCTCCCACGATCCTAGGTTAGTGACATGATCCACTCTTTAATGTGAAGTTGGGTAGTCAACATGCTGTAATCTAGACTATACACCAGACTTTGTGAATGCTATTATGCCAGCTACTGGTTAGTCGCAGCTAATCACTGACTGCAACGACAATAAAGAATTTCTCATTAAAAAAATTTAAATTACTTTGCTTGTTATTCAACATAGAAGTTTTGGTAAATTGTTCTTGAATTAAACAGGTTTTGATAGTTGTATCTCGTCTGTCTTTTCTTTTCTCCTTCTGTTAGATTTCGTATGCAGGTGATGCTCAATGGGAGGCTGTTTCCTGTTGCAGAAGCTTCCAGTAAGAAAGTTGCAAAAAAGGATGCTGCTGCAGCCACATTGCGAATTCTTGTCAAAGAGATGCAGGGGGGGACGTGCAGCGACGAGGAAAATACCGGCATTGTGGACCAGGTGATGGAGCTACTTCCAGACACCAGTGTAAGTTGCTTTTTAATATGTGAAAAAGACGGCCCCTTGTGCATTTAAAGAAATTAAATCACATTTAGTCACAGCATGTTTTAACTAATTGTCTGTGACTGGTCAGACTTTTGTCAATGGGGAGTGTTGAATTTATTCACCAGGGCGTGAACTGTAAACAGAAGTCCAATTACCTATGCTGGCTAAAACTGTGTTTGGGGCAGTTATCTAATGTTGTAGTCCAATTTAAAAACTCACTAAGAAATACTTTAAATTATATGTGGCATTTTTGTTTTCTCTCTTCACAAAGGGGGGAGGTGAAACCACAGGGGGGATTGTTGGGTCTGGTGGTTTGGAGGGACCTCACCAACCCCTCTCCCGTTCTCTGCCTGGTGGGAAGAATCCGGTGTCTGTCCTTATGGAGTACAGCCAGCGCAGTGGGAAGCCCATCGAATTCATCAACACAGGCCAGGCGGGTCCGCCGCATGATCCAAGGTACTGACTCATTCACCTCTCCGAATCTGTCCCTTTGGGTGTTCTTCTCCACACTGCATGCTCTTAGATTCAGTTTCTCTCATAATTTCTGCCTTAGAGCAGCAGCTGTTCAATATCTGTTCAGTACTGTAGTCATCTGACAAAGGCACAAAACTTCTTTGTTTGGTTGCTGGCCAGATCAGCAACAATACAAACTTGTGTTTTCCTGCAAGCAATTTCTAGAAAAGCTGCATGTATCTGTCTTGATCAGTAGTACTCCATAAGCTCCAGTTTCACTGTGACCCTGGCACATCTGCTCAGGTTTTGTAAATGTGAAGTTATGAATCTGCAGTCATAACAAGTGTCTGAAGTGTGGGCGATCTCAGTTACAATCCAACATAACCCTGTCCCTTTCTCGCTTACATTCTTTTCACCTTCTCTGTTCTGGACTCAGGTTCATGTACAGGGTGAAGATAGGAGAGAGCTTGTTTGCAGAGGCTTCAGCGCCAAACAAGAAAGCAGCTCGCCAGCTGGCAGCAGAGGAGGCCGTCAAAGAATTAATGGCTGATGGGAAACTGCAGCTCAACAAGGTGTGCAATGAGAAACCAATAATAGATGGGGGTTTCCTAAAATTAAAGGGATAATTTCTTTTAAACCGATTTCACTGGCATTGATATGATGTTGTCCCATCTGTTTAACAGTGCTCCTTTTCTGTACCTTTCACGTCTTTCTTTTACACCACCCCCACACCTATGTGTCTTCACCAGCCTCAGTTGCCCCTGGGCCCTTCCAGTGACAGTGACGTAGGGTTTTCGGGGGCAACATGCCCCAGCTTGCCTCCACTTACTGCAGATGAGTTGCGAGCAGCACATGAGGCAGGAGTAGGGGACCTCATCAACCACCTGAACAATAATGCCGTGTCGGGTCTTTTGGAGTATGCCAGAGCCCGGGGCTTTGCTGCTGAGATCCGCCTTGTGGGCCAGTCTGGGCCACCCCATGACCCTAAGTATGTGAGATCTTCATGATTGCACCAAATCCACAGACCAGAAGCAAATCTATTACCTTCCAGGCTACCATTTGCATGTAAAAGCAATACCTTGTGTAGTTTTTAGTAATGTAAAGATTCCCTTTTACCTTTGCTTTTCTGGATGTTTGGTGTTTTACAGTAACAACTCATGACATAAGGGAATTGTTAAGATGGATATTTGTGTTTATCTCTTCTTTAAAACAAGTGTGGTTTCCATCTAGTCAGTCATTTAAAAGTGTGGGTGGAAACCATGTGAAGTTCTCCTCATTTGTATTTCTTTGTGCCCCATCTCCTCAGGTTCACCTACCAGGCCAAGCTGGGTGGACGTTGGTTCCCTCCCGTCTGTGCATCCAACAAGAAGCAGGGAAAGCAGGAAGCAGCAGATGCTGCACTGAGGGTTCTGATTGGAGAAGCTGAGAGAGCTGCCCGCACTGGAGAGCTTACCCCAGCTGAGGTACTGACTATGCAATGATTTTAGGCATTTCATCTTAAAAGTTAAATATGTACCAGCTTTAAAAGAGCTTTCCATGGCTCAGCATGGGATTAAGGCAGAACATAATGGAATGAAAGAGTAGAGCATAGCAACAGGTTCTGCTTAGCTTGATTACTTGTGCTGAAAGATTAAGCTTTAAGTAATCTACAGTAAATGCCTGAAAGATAATCAACTAACCACTTCACTTTCTGTGCTAAGAAAATATAAAAAAAGTCTTTATTTAGATTTGAAATCATGGATCCTCATTGAAAACCTAATCAGTCTAAGGTAAACCACACACAGTCTGTAACATAGCACATAAGTCAGTTACTGCTTCACAATAAGTAACACAACCATGAATGTGAAACAGTCTAAGGAAGTGATGGATCTGTATAGACGGCATGCTGAAACATTAATTTTCTATATGCATTTCTAACCAGCGATGTCATTTTCTGTTTTAGGTTCACATATTTGTCCAGTGCATATTTAGAGAAGCCTGAATGTCAGTACATTAGATAATTTTTCCCTTCTTTCTATTTTCTCTGTTTTTATACACCCGTCTCCTAGCTACCAGTGAGCGGCAGCACACTGCATGACCAGATAGCAATGTTGAGTCACCAGCGCTTCAACGCCCTGACGACACGGATCCAGCACTGCCTTCTGGGACGCAAGATTCTGGCCACAATCATCATGAGGAGGGGGGAGGGCCTGGGGACTGTTGTCAGCCTTGGAACTGGTACATCCATTACCTTTAGCGTATAACCTATGATGTGAACAAAGCAGTAAAAATGGGGGCAAATAAGAAATGATGTAGCGCTGGGGAAAAAAAAAAGCATTGCCTCTGCATTTTTCCATGATGTTTAGTTTTATAGATTTCTGCGCTTAGAGGCATGTACTGTCACAAAGCCGAAACAGAACTAGGTCACTGCTGAACTGAGAGGCACTGCATTGTCGTATTTTTGACATTGAATTTGTTTTTGTTTTTTTGTTTTGCTTTTTTTTGTTTGTTTCCTGTAAGGAAATCGCTGCGTTAAAGGGGAGGAGCTGAGCCTTAAAGGGGAGACGGTTAATGATTGCCATGCAGAAATCATCTCAAGGAGGGGATTTATTCGGTATAAATTGATATCTTGCTCGTTTATCAGCGTTTCTCCTACACTTCTAAAAATACCCCTTGCCCTGAGACAGCGTCTGTGGGATATTTTAAGTCTATCTCATCTTCTCCTTTGCTCTCAGGTTTCTGTACAGTGAGCTGCTCAAGCACTATGAGGGCACAGACGACAGTATATTTGAACCAGCGGAGAATAACAAACTACGGATAAAATCTGACATCACCTTTCACCTCTACATTAGGTGGGAGTAAATGTTTTCTTTCTTTTTCCTCACTCCCCCAAGCCTTCACTTTCACGCATCAGTGTTTCCTGTTTAGCTCTGTCAGGTCTCCTCTCCTAAACTGCAGGATATTTTGTTGTGCATCACAGCAATACCGTATCTCTCTGCTTTTTCTCTCATCCTTAGTACGGCACCATGTGGGGATGGTGCTTTGTTTGATAAGTCATGCAGTGAGGCAGGGGATGAAGCTGAAGGCCACCAGCCTCTTTTTGAGAATGCTAAGCAAGGCAAGCTTCGCACTAAAGTGGAAAATGGTGAGGAATGATACAAAAAAGTCTTTTGTGTACACGATCTGCATTGAAATGTAGATGAAAGCAAATGATTTCACACCTTGGTTTGTAAGCAAACAATGTTGTTGCTTTTGCCAGGTGAGGGTACCATCCCTGTGGAGTCAAGTGCAATTGTACCCACGTGGGATGGCATCCAGCACGGTGAAAGGCTGCGGACAATGAGCTGCAGTGATAAGATCCTGCGCTGGAATGTGGTAGGCCTGCAGGGGGCTCTGCTTAGCCATTTCCTGGATCCCATCTACCTGAAGTCCATCACACTTGGTAAAATATACTGTTGGAGAAAGATTTCTTCGTGCAGATAAGAACTTTAATCAGTGAAAAAGGATGAATCTCTGCATTGCTTGTGGACTTGAACACCAGTCTTACCACATGTCTTTGCTGCTCTTGTCTGACAGGCTATTTGTACAGCCACGGTCACCTGACACGCGCCGTTTGCTGCCGACTGGCCAGAGACGGTGACGCTTTTGCCCAAAGTCTCCCTTCTCCCTTCAAGCTGAACCACCCTGAGGTAACCGCACAAGTTTTTTTAGCAAGGTCACTCTTGGAACATTAATCATGAATATTGAGTTTATTCTCACTAAATTCATCAAGCTGCCAACAATCCTATTTGTACTGGCACAGCTTCTTTTTTTCTTTTTTTTATTGTTTTTTTTTTTTTACATGTTCTTGGTTTGTCATTTACACATGAATTAGTTTGACACTAATCGACACAGTATGATGGCTGCGTCACATCAGCGATACATGCATTACTCATCTAATTAAAGAATTGCTGATTAATATTGTTGCCCAACAGAACAAAATGTGCTCTCTCTCCCCATCCCCTCTCCCTCACCACCTGGTTGGACTGTAGGTTGGCAGGGTGAGTGTGTATGACTCCACACGTCACACAGGCAAGACCAAGGAGTCCAGTGTGAACTGGAGCTTTCCAGACCAGCACAGTGTCGAAGTGCTGGATGGGACCAAAGGAAAAGTAGATGGGTATGTAGTATGTAAGGTCTTGAATTGATTTGATTTTTTTTTTTTGCTGTCTGAGGCCAGTTGCAAACAGTTGCAGCCACCTGCTGCTCAATAAGAGGTTGAGTGTGCAACACCTTTAGTCGCCGGGCAACCACTTTTGATTACAAGGTGTTTGCACAGGTCTCCAAACAGTCACAGCCTGACTCAGACTGACTGCAAACGTTTTCAGATATTCTTGCAAAGGTTTGCAAACAATTGCTCTTTAATTTTGCCAACATCATTTTTGCATCAGTTAAAGTCAGTCTGCACTGATGAGCACAGCTCGCCTGCAACACATCACTTTGCAACTCAACTCAGCTGGTTGCAAGTTGGTTATATTCAGGCTACACCGCTATATAAAAGCAAGGCTGCAGAGCGCCTTTGTCATTATACAGTTAAATCACCACCACTGTTTGTAGAGGGATTTCTGAATTTCTGTTCTTGACTGACCTCTGAATGTAAGTAGTTAATGTCAATTTCTGCATATGTAGACAGTAACAGATTTGTAGTTTTTGCCAATTTATCACAGTTAATCGCTGTATTATCACAAACAGATTGCTTGTAAGTGCCAAATTGACCTCATTCAGTCACAGACTGATAGCAGAACGACTCATTTTATTGATGCTTTTTATTGCTTTTGCTTCAAGATGGCAGCTGACTGTGAGAGGGCAAGTTTGTTGCTCATGGCCACAATAATGATGGTCATGCTGCAGGCTCCAACCACTGCTTTCCCTAATGTGACTGTAGCATAACAAAGAATGAAAAATCAGAACTTTCTATTTGAAATTATTCAGTCCATAGCTCCCAAAATGCTTTATTAGAGATTTTGTTGCTGTTTTGAGTTGGCATTCAGTGTGAGCAAAGGATAACTTTGAAAAGTCTTGATCCATGCACAACAGTCCAGGTAAGGAAATCACAGAAAGTGAATTCAGTTCATCTGGATGGAATACTTTCACTGAGAGAAACATTTCAAAACTCCTTTAGAAAATGTCTGGTGAAACTCCTTCAACCTCACTGGACATTTTCTGAGACTAAAGAAGTCATCTGGATGAGCAGTGAAATGTTTCTCCCACTGAAAACGTTGTATTCAGATGAACTGAATCAGCTTTCTGCATTTTGAAGAACCGCTGAAACCCACCCTGGTGGAAACACTGAACCAGATTGTGTTAATTTAGTTACACACTCTAACATACTTTACATACTTTAAAGTCTTCAGTCCGACTGTTTTTAGTTAAACCAGCTGTTAAGTTTAAAGTGACCTTACATCTGCAAATTTCCATCTGCCAGCCTCAAGTGTCCTGTCTGCAGGGATATTTTTAAAAATGCATCTATAAATACAAAAAGATTTTCAGGCTCAGTTTCAGTGGTAGAGTTTTTTTTTCCTCCCTAAAATATTGTAAACTAGTTCTGAGACCCCACCATACCACATTAGTAGTAACACTTTACAAAACAACATACTCTGAAAGCTGTTTGCAGATTTTTTGCTTCATTTAATTTTAATTAAGTGAGTCAAAACAGAGCAGCAGGGAGTGAAGTAAGCTAAATAGGAAACACTCCATGATCTGATTGTCATGCCAGCATTCCAGACAAACCATAATGTTTTTCCTGTCACGCTCGTTTTGCATTTTTTTGTTAACGCTCTGCTAATGTCTTCTTTTCGTCCAGGAGCAAACTGGCCATGTCCCGTGTGTCCAAGTCCAACCTGTTCTGTCTTTTCCGCTCTCTGTGCCAGCGTAGCGGTCGCACTGAGCTTCTCTCCCTGCCCTCCTACGCTCAGGCTAAGATGTCCGCCATGTCCTTCCAGCAAGCCAAGCAACAGTTTTTCCAAGCGCTCAGCGCCCACGGCTACGGAGCCTGGATAGGAAAACCGCTGGAAGAAAAGAGCTTCGAGGCTTGGGAGGGAAACAGGAACAATGGGGCACCTGTGGGAAACAGTGACAACGGAGGAATGATGGAGGTGTAGAACTGTGTTGAGTGCTTTATAAAATAATGCAAATGTGTACAGAGTGGAAAACGCAAAGTGCAGGCAGATTAAAGAAAAAAACAATCAAACAATGTAAAGCCGGTGGCCACAGCTGTGTCTTCTGTTGAAACATTAAAGGCTGAAGAAAGAGTGGTAGTAAGGGACGCAATAAGTGAGAGGAGTCGGTCGAGAGCAGACCCTAAAGGCTGAGTGAGGCTACAGATGACATGACAGCGCTCAACAGGGTGTACAGAATATTGTAAACACTACATGCAAAAGAATTAGTTTGAAGTCAGTAAACCAACATGGCAGCCACCGCTACACCACTCAGACGGTTTCAGTTTCAGGTTTGTTTGGGGTTTTGTTGTTTTTTGTTTTGGTCATTGTTTGGCTTTAGTGGTTCTTACTTTCGCGTTGTTCTACTTGATGTGCAAACTTAAATGTGCAGGTTCTTTGCCCATTGCAAATGTCTGGACCCAAATGACTTGCTCACTTTGCAAAGGAGAGGAGCTGCTTATTGGAATTCAGCTTGGTGTGATCAGTGCCGTGTAGCAGTGTTTGTAATGGTGATTAGTTTACGGTTAAGTCTTCTGTCATGAAGCACTTTTATTTTTCTGCTCCTTATGTTTTACTGCGTGGACATTTTTAGGACAGCGATGACAAACAACAGGATACTCTGCCAGAACATTTCTTTTTTGGAGGGGGCGCACTGCATTTGTTTTTATTTTGATGTCAAGAGGAAAATAAAATCAGTATCAACTTTTACTGATGGATTCAATTCCTGTATATATTTTAAAATCCTCAGTCAGACTGTTTTTAGTTAAACCAGCTGTTAAATTTAAACCAACCTTACCTCCATAAATGTCCATCTGCCAGCTGTTGTTGCAGCTCTTGGATCATGTAGATTTCCTGACATCATGACCTCCAAACAGTACAATATTTTTGTCCTTGTTGCCCCCCCTTCTGTCAAAATGGTCATCAGTAGCCAGGTGTGCTTTTAAAGTCCCAGGAAGTGTCCTGCCTGCAGGGAAAGCCACCATATATTTTTTAAAAAATATAAATCTAAATACACAAAAAGGTTTTCAGGCTCTGGTACAGGGATAGTTTTTGAGGACTGCTAAGTGGCTTCAGTTTTGTGTTGTTTGATTTGGGTAGATGATGCAACATATACATGAGGTATATACAAATACATGAACACACAGATGCATAATGGATTGCAAAAGTCTAAGCCTGGTTACAGAAGCTTTCCTTTTCACGTCTTGCATATTTAAAAAAAAAAAAAAGTTTTTTGGAAAACTACATTTACAGAAAGATTCCTGTTCCATTAAACAGACCTCAAGAGTTTTCTGAAGAATTTGAACGTCAGAGATGTAATATGACACAGGGTGTCGCTCTTAGATGTTTGTGATTAATGTCTGATAACTACAGAGGTAAAGCTATGCAAGTCAGCTCTCTGATCCTTCAAAAGGTTCGGGCTAGCTTTGATGCATGTATAGAGCCATTGTTTTACAGGAAATCTCTTTTTGTCAGTGCTTTTGAAGTTTTGTCAGTAAAAACAACAAACTGAATATTTTTTTTTATTTGTCATCAGCAGTGAAATATGCAGCTGTGTACTTCTTTTTTCTTTTTTTTTTTTAAACCTTGATAAATGTTCTTATTTTCCAATTTTCTTCTTAACCTTTATTATGAAATTA
>VUQK01024318.1:17568-27878 GCA_015106715.1 Bujurquina vittata
TTAGTTTTGTAAGTATAATCTTTATTTTGTTTTTTTTTTTTTATTTGTCATAAAAAGTGAAATATTTAGCTTTGTTCTTCTTTTTTCTTTTTTTTTTTTTAAACCTTGATAAATGCTCGTAATGTCCAAGTCACAACATAACCTTCAGTATGAAAATACACATGACATCATTAATATTTCTTGTTTCTTATTATTTGAATCCATATGAGTTCTAAATGTGTGAATGGCTTAGTTCAGAAGCGCAGATTACTGGACTCCACTATGGCAAAATGGGACATTTGAATTTAGTGATGTATAGACAGACTGTCTGTGTGTGTGTATGTATATGTGTAGGTTATTGTATATAAATATTCAGTTGCTTTTCTATATTTTTCCTGATGTTTAACTTGCAGCAGAATATATATTGTTTTTTTATCAATGAAGTTTGAAAAAGTTAAAGAATTAAAAAGTAGCAGTCTGTCATATTTTCATATTTTTCATCTCATTTCTTTGTGGGAGGTCTTGAACTGCCTCGGGGTTGAGGTGTCTGAATGATACAAGGGTATTTAAATTTTTTGGAGGGGATTATAAATACATTACTGTAAAAATGAGCACAGAGCTGCTGTTGAGGTGTTTTATGAGTTCTGAAAATTACTTGCAATGCCCCTGTTCCTCACTCTTCATCTGTGACTAAGCTGTGGATTACACCTCTGCAGAAACAATGACTGGGGAAGAGAATTTTTAGTGTGCGGTAGATGGTAATTTCTACAGCAGGGACTCCTTTCCTCAGGGTGGTGTTTTGATCCAATCTGCCTTCTGATAGCTGCAAATCCTATTGCAGTGCTCCAAAGGATCAGCAGATGGAAACGTGTGCACACCTTAAGCCTGCGGGTTTGTTTTTGAATGCATGCATGAAGAGAAGCCTACATGAAACCAACCACAGGTGACCTGATATTCATGGTGGATACAAAACAGATCTCTGGGTAGAGATGATTTGTGACTTGCAGAGTTTTGTTCTGTGGAAACTCATTGCATTCAATATGCCTACATTAACTGATTTTTTTTAAGCTGCAGATATAGAACCATATTCATTTTCACTTATTTTTTGTAAGAGTAAATTAATAGTGTACTCTTTTGTGACCAATTGCATTAGAGTCATAACAAAATTAGGAGAGAAATAGTAAGCACAGGATTTAACCTTATTGCCTGCATACAAAAAGGAGCCAGTCTTTCTAGATGTGAAAAGTCATATCTATATATGCATATATCTACAGTAAATATAAATGAATCAGCAACAGACCAGTGGGGTTGTAATTGCAAAAAGGATGAGATATATTCCAGATAAAAAGGAGTCGCGATAGTAAAGACAAAAGAGTAAACCTGGACATTAGAATATTGTGGAGAAATTTGTACATTCTGCATGTGCGTGAGGTTTCAGTTATGTAATGTAACTCATAAAGGCAGATTATACTGATACTCCGCACTCTCTTAGTGGTCTCATAATAGGATGCAGTAACTCAGTAAACATTTAAACAAGCCATTTAGAGCTGTCGCTCGGTGTGACATCTCACAGTGAAAAACAGTGAGTGGCAGCAATATCACAAGCCAATCTGAGCAGTATTTTTATTACATTTTATTAGATGTGGGTGCACACAAGTTGAATCCCAAATACCATCAGAAAAATGCATTTCAAAAGTCATTTTAAAGGCATGCAATGCCTCTGTTGATTTATGTGTTAATACCCCCCCCACACAAACACACACAATCATACAGTTTGGAGCTAGGAAATCAGAGAGGTACCTCTGATGTTAAAAAACCTGTACATATGCATGTTTTCTTGCTGTTCCTGGTGGTCAGTGTGCAATAGCAAAAGGCCTGTTTCAATCAGGATCTCGACCCATCAAGTTGCATGCCTACTGTCTCTCCAGCCAAGTGTTAGGATGGTGGGAGGGCTGGACTAATGATAGAGGGAGTGGAGTAAAGCACGGGTGGAGGGAAGGATAGACGAGTGGAATGAGGCTGCATGAAGTGAAATATTAGTCCAGACCGAGGGGCTTAAACGAGGCAATCGATGCTCTCCAATGGAAATAAATGAGAGAGGGTAAGGAGAGAATACATGAAGGCTGAGAGGGGAGAGGAGTGGCTTAAAAGCTAAGCTAAAAAAGCACAAGATCATGGCCATCTGAGGCGTGGAGTGTCAGATCATTGAGGCACCAGAGAGGAAAAGAAAGAGCCTGAATAGTATCATGGCGCTGTGAGGGTAATGGATGTTTTTTTTGGGTTTTTTTTTTTAGTTAATTGCAGTTGTGCTGCACTGCTTCTTGCTGTGGCACAAAATGATGTATGCCTGACATGGTAATAGAACAAACACTTTCCTCAAACTTCCAGTGTTGGTGCTGCAATGGTGGAGTCGGTGCAGGGGCATGTGTCCACATAGAGCATTGTTTGCAGTGCTATTGATCATTTTGCAGTGGTTCTCAGAGAAAATACACTTAAATAATATTATTGCATTAAAACATAATGACAATATAAATTCCAAACCACTAAAAATGTATTTTGCCACAGGCTAAACCATGAGTTATGCCACCGAGTGTCATTATTAGAATGGTCAAGTAAGCTTTGCTCTTTCTGTTACATCAGCTTGGCCAACTGTGAACCTATCAGCCAGTTCATGTGTGAGATCTACAGCATATCGCTAATTAGGAGCATATTTTATATCCTAATTTGTCCGGTTATGCAGCCAGAAAAGAGTGGAAAGCAGAAAGATGAGCTCGCTAATAGGGAAAATCCTAGGAACGCAGTTTAAATGCCTAAATAGTTGGAACTTTATTTGTTTTAATTGCATTGAGGAGTTTTACTTCTATTTATGTGCTTCTATCTACTTTTTAAACCACAACAAATCCATAGACCAAAATTGTGTCGTGATTTTAATTAGTTATCTCAGTGTAATAAGCAGTTAGATGCTACAGTACTAGAGAATTTTATAAGTGGAGTGACATTGTAATTTGGACCCTGCCATCACTGGCAAGGTAACCTAAATGAAGTAAAAATTGATTTTACTATGTAATGGCACTTTTGTGGCCAAAATAAAGCAGTTTCACTTAGCTGAGAGACTGAAGACAGCTGAGTCAGGAATACCGCAGCCACCTCAGAGACACACAATCACCAGCTCTGCATAGACTTTACTGTCACCCTTTAAAGCTGGGCTTCTCCTCTGGACACCCCGTAGTACTGACTGAAATCTTAGTATGAGGTCATCTGCACACACTTCTAGGCATACTCAGTGAACTGCCACTTCAATCCAGGGTGGCACATAGCACACATTATACCACAGCATTCCTTTATTCAGGGCCGGAGGCCTTGACCTCCTGCCACCTTTACATGAAAGAGATCTAAATTTGAGACCACCTCTCAGATCTGTGAGGAAACAGAAAAAGCCACATATATCTCACACCCCCTACATCACAAAAACTATAACCATTACTGTCAGTGGAAAAAGAAGTATAAAGAAATTTCCATGGAGGGATAAACTTTGAACAGGCATGATTCCTGCTTTAACACGTGCCAATTTCTCCTTGATAGCATGCATTTCTGTAATGAAAGGCCATTTCTGCATGAGAAAACCTGGTCTCACAAAATCTCAAGAACAAGCATAACTCCAGATAAATCTCACATTTTTTTCATGGATTTAACTGGGCTCCTTAATGGCCCGTTCTGCTGGCTGGAGAAAAATATACAGATTAGGGGACTGGAATGAGAATCTGGGATGTCACTCTCTTACGTAGCTCGATATCAACATTCAGCCCTGCGGGTTTAAGGCACAAACCATGAAGCACAACATCCCAGGCCAGGTACCTTCGCTTATTATCATTCACCACTTTCCATTCTAAGAACAGAAAATCCCAGCAAAAATATCAGCAACAATTTTCTCCCCAGCGCAGCTTAACAATGACGTCAGTGAGACACTAAAGTCACAGGAAACACTGGATATGGTGGCAATAATTATGCTGTGAAAGGAACTCTATCCATCAACCGAGATGAACAATGTTTAGTGTGAATCTCTGCCAGAAAATAACTTTTTCGGGGTCTGTTATGAGCAGCTGTAGCCAACAAGAGCTGGAGAAACAGCAGCAAAAGCACGCCGAAATGCTCCTTTACTCTTCCAAGACATCTTGAAAGCCCAGTATTGAATTTCAATCAGCAGCAAGGATACCAAGCCAGAGATTCCTTTAGTGGAACTGGGCAGTGTAGACTTTCAAATCTGGAAAAGAGCTGTTCAATCAAGGAGTCGCCGCCTCCAGCTGTAATCTGGGTCGTCACTGCACCCAGGAATATGAGGTTACTGGCTTCCCTGCTCTTGTGATAGATTTCTAAATCAAAAGCCAAATTAATTACTGATTATCTAACTTGTAGTACCCATGACTTCAAACCAAAAGAAGACCTTAAAGCCATGCATGACCATCAGAGGGGAAAAAATGGTTGCTGAACCTTAAAGTGTCAGGAAAAGTGTATATAAGTGGAAATCCAGCAGTGTCACTAGTCTGCTGACTGGTGTGTTTTTTTCAGTCAGCAGACAGCTGACACAAACAGTCATCCAGTACATCAGCATCACCACAGACAACACTTTGGTTTCATGCTGACACTGTGAAACTGTAGTTACCCCCTGAACTCTTCAAACATTGACTATTACTAACATGACAGCTGCACACGCTTGCGAGCAGCACACTTAACCAACCAGCTCTTTAGTCGAGGGCTGAGGATGCCCTTTCTATATATGTGTTATAAAGCATGGCATGGTGACTAATACTTTGCTCGGTCTGTGATACACTTTCTGACAGACATGGATTCTGATAAAGCTGTGCAAATATGCTGTGTTTACATATGTTTGTGTGTCTGAACGTGTGTCAGTCCTTTCATTAAAAGGGCACAGTTGTTTGGAGGCGAGATGTTCTGCACTGATTGCTCGCCACTTGAACAAGGAAAGCAGACGTGTTACCCACGGCTTTCCGCAAGCGCCATTCACTCTCCCCCCTCACTGCGCCCCTCCCTTCCTGTATCTTTTACCCCCTGTAGTCTCCCATTCGCCAGATTTGATTAGTCTCTCTCAAGAAGTAGGTTCAGAGAGCTGTTTGCTCTGCAGAAATCCATCTGCATACATCCATCGTTTTTCAGTCTGTCGGTTAGACGACACAGCTTCTAGACCTCTATAGTGCAATCTGAGCCATTAGGATACAGTGGAGTTGGTGTAGGGCAACGATTAGAGCATGTCTGATAGAGCAGGGCCAGCCCAGTGGTCTATTAAGAAGAGTCATGCAGCTATGCAGTGCACTTACTCATCACTTCCATGACATCCATCATAAGTGTAGCCAACAACAGGTGCATTATTTGGCAAAGGAGAAAAACCTGCGTCTCCATTTCCTTTCATTCAGTGGCTTTGGAGTTCGGTCAGAGTGGGGTTAGGTTATTCAGTACGATTCCCTGAACATTTCCTGTTCCTTGTGCTTTACTTCAGTATTTTTACAACTCCATTTCTAAAAAACGTTGGCATGCTGTGTATGATGTAAATAAAAACAGAAAGCAATGATTTCCAAATCCCATAAAACCACGTTTTCAATTGATGTATGCTGTTTATTTACATGTTACACAGTGTCCCAGCTTTTATGGAATTGGGTTTTCACTATAACATAACTTTATAATTCCACTCCATGATATTCTTTAAAATATTTTACAGCTTTTCTCCACTATTTTTATAGTGGAAATATGAGTTTTAATACATTAAACTGACCATTGGTGTATGAACTACTTGAAATTGCTTTCTTCCCCGAGCTCCAACATTATAATGATGGCTATACATTGATGCAAGCACAAGACTGATTCAGTCATCAAAATGCATTTTGTATAATGACTTTGTTACACAGTAAACATGCTTTTCTGTTTATATATTTAATATCTTTATATGATTTCTCAAGCAAAACCTTTTACTGCTGGACTTTTACTTGTGGCTGAATTTTTCAGTGTGCAACTTTTAAATGAAGAGGAGAAAATCTGGGAAGAATAAATGTGTGCTCCCCGTCACCAATGAAAATGTAATGTCTAAGCAAGAAAACCAAGCTTTCACAATGCAGAGCTGTCACAGTCCTTATCTTTACCCTCTTTTGTTTTAATTCTTTCACTCCTTCCTCCACCCACTAGATCTCCAGCGCCTTCCTTCTGTTCCCAGTCACCTGACACACACCCACGTCACTTATTCCCAATTTCTCAATCAGCCATGTTGTATTTATACCTGCCATCTTGCTATTGTTTTCTGCCAGATTCTCTCACATGCTCATGCTGTGTTCTCAATTCCTAATTATTTTCTGTTGCCTGTAAGATTAAACCAGTTGGACAAGTGAACATTTAGTTCTTTTGTCTCTCAATACAGAAATATGACACAAAACAGAAAGTTAAGGCACTTCTTTGTACAGCGCATGCCTTGGGATGCCATTTCCCCGTATTTCCTATATAATTCCTTAACAAAACCGGTAGAACCGGGGAGTAAAAATGGCAGTTTTGCACGAAAGAAGGCACAAATTATTTTTAATTTCTGAGTATTTTAAAACAACAACAAAACCCCCCAAAAATATTTCCCCTTCTTACACTGGATACATCGGGAGTGTTAGGCTGTATTATATGACCTTATTAAGTTTTAATGCACATTATTTTGCAGACTGTAGTTTTTTTGTGCTCAGAAGAGATCATCCGGAGGATAAAAAAAAACTTTTGCCAATTAGTTTTTCAGAAAATGTAGTTTATTTCCCCTGCTTGTTTGAAAGTTCTGAGCATTTATTTCCTGTTTTTGCTCTTCAGTTTGTTTGCAAGTTACTCTAACTTTTTTAGTTTCAAAGTGAAAATTAAAGAATTCAATTCAATCTTCCAGGAGCATGCAACATACCTCAACGGTACAGGCTCATTTGTGCCTCCTTTTCTTTAAACCTGTTATGTACCCCCCCCTCTTGTGTTTGCTTCCTCTTTCCGTCTTGTCATTTATCAGGCGATTGCCCTGAACTAGACTAGAAACGGTTTGTGACCAGACCGAGCAGCTCTCCAGCATTCTCAGATCACTGCATCTTTATGGGGATTTGTTTTCTCATCTTTTTGGGATGGAGGCACTGGTAGTCTTATTTTCCCTTGGCTTTATTTGTTAATATAGTTTTCTTGCCTCATTAGTTAGGCGCGGGAAGTTCAGGGTTCAGTAGTCCATTGTGTGGCTGGCTGAGACTCCTTCTTTCCTCCTTTGCTGGTAAACTAAGACTCAGGTTTGGCATCCTCAGTCTATGTTGCTGTCACTGAGATAAGTTGAGCCTTTATGTTTTTCCTGGTTGTGATTATAACACTTTCAATTTTTTTTCCTTTGTTCTACTATACCTACAATTTGAGCCTCAAAGTGTCCGGCAAGTGTTTTTAGGTGCTCAAAAATTACACCCACCCTGAATTCATAAAAGTTCCATGGTAAATTTTCTTGAGAAAGTAGTAGTAAAATAGCTAACTGATCATCTGCAGAAGAACGGTTAATTTGAAGAGTTTCAGTCAGGTTTCAGAATTCATCACAGTACAAAAAAAGCAATAGTGAAGGTTACAAATGATCTTAAGGCCTGTGACAGCGGACTCATGGCTATGCTTGCCCTGCTAGACCTCAGTGCAGCCTTCAGTACTGCTGACCATAATATTTTATTACAGAGATGTTATAGGTATTATAGATACTGTGCTACTATGGTTTCATATTTATCTAACAGACTCCAATTTGTGCATGTAAATGGGGAATCTTCTTCACACACTAAGGTTAATTATGAAGTTCCACAGAGTTCTGTGCTAGGACCAGTTCTATTTACATTACATATGCTTCCGTTGGGCAGTATTATTAGAAGGCCTAGTATACATTTTCATTGTTATGCAGATGATACCCAGCTTTATCTATCCATGAAGTCAGATGAGACACACCAATTAGTTAAACTGCAGGAATGTCTTAAAGACAAAAAAGGCCTGGATTACCTCTAATTTCCTGCTTCTAAATTCAGGCAAAACTGAAGTTCTTGTACTCAGTCCTATAAACCTTATAAACATGGTGACTAACCAGATACTTACTCTGGCTGGCATTACCTTGGCCTCCAGTAACACTGTGAGGAATCTTGGAGTCATTTTTGACCAGGATATGTCCTTCGCTGCACATATTAAACAAATAGGACCGCTTTTTTGCCTTTGCATAATATCTTTAAAATAAGAGACATCCTGCCTCAGCGTCATGCTGAAAAACTAGTTCATGCATTTATTACTTCTAGACTGGACTATTGTAATTTGTTATTATCAGACTATTCAAAAAGCTCTCTGAAAAGCCTTCAGCTGATGCTGCAGCTAGAGTACTGACAGGGACTAGAAAGAGAGAGGATATTTCTACCATATTGGCGTCTCTTCATTGGCTTCCTGTTAAATTCAGAATCAAATTTATAATCATTTTCCTCACACAAAAGGCCTTGAGTAATCAGGCCCAACCTTATCTTAAAGACCTCATAGTACCATATCACCTTAATAGAGCACCTCACTCTCAGACTGTAGGCTTACTTGTGGTTCCTAGGATGCTTAAAAGGGAGTTTTTATTTTACACTGTCACCAAATGCTTGAATTAAATAATTGAAATAATTGAATTAAATCTTCGGACATTACACCAAAAGTTGTGGGTTGCATTATGAATGCTACCAGTTACTTATTTAGTCTTGGTATGCTGTGGCAATTTCCACTCTTTGCTACTTTGTTTTTTGTTGTTGTTGTTTTCTCAGGGAATGGGGACCAAACCTTTTTTGCACCTGGTGGTAAACATGTTCATTTATGCCCTGACATTTGGGTATTTTAACATGATGAGATTTACTCACTTTTAGCTCTAGCTTCATTTGAGGAATTGCAGTTTTTACCGTTTTGCATTGACATAATTGTTTTCAACCCAGGAGTTTCCTGCTTCAGTGATCAGCAGCATATGGAATTGTTAGTAATGTTAGTAACCTAACATATGAATTAGGCCCACTGAATCAGTGTGCTTACATTAACCATCTTCCCATTCATGCAGTTTTTGTCTAAATATTCTGTATATTGTATAACATTTGTGCTGAGTTTTGGATGATGAGATCACTACCACTGCATGTCTGTAGTAAATATAAATCTGTGTTACCCTGCCTGGTGACAGAGCCCATTTTCCACAACCACTAAGGTTCACTGTGTCACATCTTCTGAAGCCCTCAGTTACATGCACCTCAGTGTTCACTTCCTGTAATGACAAGACTGAAGGAAACTACTAGGCTGGACCTACCCAGGAAGTTGTTCCAGTGGGATACATAAAACCACAATGGGCAATACATTTTGTTTTTTTATGCAGCACTGGTAAGCAGATTTTGTTTTCTTGAGCAAAGCCAGCCTCACAGTTTCTCCCTGCTTCCAGTCGTTGTGCCATGCAAGTAATTTCATATTTACTGGAGAGACATGAAAGTGGTATTGATCTTCTCACTCCTATCTAGCTATCCTTTCTAAGTATAGGACTTGAATGGAGTACTTCTTCCACCCCTCTTGTTTCTTAAGGGGAGGCCTAACAGCTAAGAAGATGTAAAGGGAAAAGCAGACCAGTGTTTTCTGAATGGATGAACGTGTATGTTTCAACAACGGGAAATAAAATATGTAAAACAAACATGAGGAGAGTTGGGACAAATGTGAATAAGGAAATGCATGCGTGATTGCTACTTTGTGTGTGCGTATGTATGTGTGTGTGTGTGTGTGTGTGCGTTGGGGGGAGGGGGGGGGGGGGTCAGTTGTCCATTCAGTTAGAACCTCTCTCTCTTTTCAATCATAAGCTTCCTTGTCTAAATTCTCACATTTCTTCGACATCAGCTTCTCCTCTGTCCAGTGCACATTACTGAAATCTTCCATTTCCTCTCCCGTCCACCTGCTTGTTGTGCCATTTAGGAGTTTTATGTGATTTATACAGTATCATTTCCTGTAGTCAGGCTTTTATGTTGCTTTAAACTCAGAGGGAGTCCAGGAAGAAAGATAGCTCAGGCGGAGTGAGAACTCATCTGTACGCTACAGCGTTGGCATAGCAACTGTCAAAATACTTTATTATTATTCTTTTTATTCTATTATTCACTTTCTCTTTTACATATTTCTCACACCATACATCTGACACATGCTGCAGGGCAGGACTATGGACTAACCTTTTCAAAGGGACCATCATTTCTCTTCTCTGTCATTCCTCGCTCTCCATCTTTTCCTCCTGCCCCCCCCCCCCCCCCCCCCCACCCCCCCCCCCCCCACTC
>VUQK01024338.1:10416-25715 GCA_015106715.1 Bujurquina vittata
TGTGTGTGTGTGTGTGCGTGTGTGTGTGTGTGAGAGAGAGAGAGTAAGAAAGTGAGATGGGGGAGGAGTGGGGACAAGGGATAAAGAAATGAAAATTGTGTGTGTGTGTGTGTGTGTGTGTGTGTGTGTGTGCGTGTGCGTGTGTGTGTGTGTGTGTGTGAGACAGATGGTGAGTGGAGATGGAGAGAGGCAGGTTCATGTTACAGTATCAGAATAACGTTTGCTGTGTTTTCTGTATTCGTGTTGACAAACTGTCAGTTTGGCCTCTATCTGCAGCTTCAACAGGCCAAACGAAGGCTCAGACTTGGTCTTATGGATTTGTTTGTGATGGATAAATTTGGGTTAACGGTAACGCTTGTGTAAATGATTGTTCTAATAAAATTTGAAAACTTACAACCATGTTTATCTTTATATTATTCATTTTGTAGGGATATAAATGTGTTTACTATCAATGTTAATGTTATACAAATAATATAATTTTAGTATAAAAAAAACTTCATAAAACATTAGTACTTGTTAGGATTATGGTGTGTGAACTTGTAGATATCCGGCCTCAGGCAAATAATTCTGAGGATATTTGAGGAAAGTAAGGACATTTTTTGGCTGGTCCCCGCTTTGGGACAGACCCTCAAAGGCCTGCTTGGGGCTTCAGACTTGGGTTTCAGGTACCTAATAGAGACAGAGATACACACATGTATGACAGTCAGTGTTAATCAAATTGTCAAATTATTGATGCCCCTCCCTTTATGAACTAAAATAATGTAGATCATTAATTTTACGGGATACATTTTTGTTTGAGAGATGTAGTGGTTATGGTTTAAAGTGTGCTTCAGTTTTAGACCTCAGATCTTTGACTGGTCCTCAATTTGGGTTTGACTTCAAAGGTCTGCTTAGATACAGATTTTGGATTTATCACAGAGAAACAAGTACAACAAATATGTGAGTGTACTTGTATTATTCATGTTGTGGGGAGATGGGAGGATAAATCAGCTTGTGTTAGTCCCAGGTCAGGAATCTGCTTCCATGGAGTGAGTTTTTGACCTTAGGAGGACGTTTCGGCAAATCTACACTATAACCTCTGTCAACACAATCCTGGTGAACGATCTAGGACCAGTTCTTCATCTTCTTCAAAGAAAAGATAAGACAAGAAAAATGCGGGCACCCACACAATTGCTGGGCTCACAAACACTGATCCATGGATATGGAAGTGCTTTCCTGAAAAGAAATCAGTAATAGCTGGCAAATGCAGCCCACATATTGCATCCAGTATGATATTCTTCCCATAGAAATTACCCCAATTTCTGCTGCTGATGCCAAAAATGTTGGGTTGTCAAAATGCAAAAAGCCAACATGGGCTCTGCACTGGCACCTGCGTGATGTTGGTAGAAAAGAGACACGAGAAAGACCTTCAAAGATTTGGTTTTAGGATTCCTCACAAACCTTTTGCAACAAAAAATAAAATCCTGCAACCCAAAAATTTTGATGGTTGATCTCAGGGTCCGATGCTAGATACGACAAAGGTGAGTAGTGATTAGGCGTGCCGTTGTGTGGTGAACTTTAAAAACACTCCTCAAAATATCTACTAAAACTTACTTAAAGGGCTCACGTAAGAATAATGTTAAGGTAAAGATTATGTCAGTAAATGTCTTCGCAAAGATGCAAGCACAAGTGTGTGTGTGTGTGTGTGCGTGTGTGTGTGTGTGTGCGTGCGTTACTGCACTGAGCCTCTTTATCAGCTGCCTTGGATCATCCTCAGGTCTTTATCTCCATCTAGTGGTCTGGTTATGATACTGGAAACTAATCTGACCCTCCAGGATGCAACACTGTAAACTCCTCGCTGTGCTCTCTGCCGTTTGCTTTGACGAGCTTATATTTCATAAACATGATCTTAAATCAGAAGGCTGGATTTCCCACCAGGAGGGCCTCAAAAGCAGCAGTTTCACTTAATAGATAGTTGTGTAGCTCTGTCTTGTTTGTCTTCCTGTTGCAGTTTCTGTAACTATGCTAAGGAAACTGGGCCATAAATCAACCAGAAGAAAAGTGACGTGATGTTTATTAACATTCTGGTTGGCTCACCCATCGCCACTAAAGTTTCTTAGAAAGTTGAAGTCCGTCAGTAGGCAGTGACCACACAGCCCATAAAGACAACAAGGCCAGAGTCAACAAAGCTTAAGGCGCTCTTAGGCATCTCCGTAACATCAGGAAGTAAAAGTTCTATAATAACATTAGGTTGGTGCTAACTTATGACTCAGGGTGCTGGAGGGCGGTGCAGAAGAACATGAACAAATCAATAAATTTGACAATAGCTGTCATAGAAGAATCTGCTGCATCTGCTGGCCCTGTTGGACGGCAAGAGAGGGGCAGGCCTAAGACCATCTGTTGGAGGACAGATGGGACTTTGATGGGGTAAAGTGGGGTAAGTGCAACAGCCCACGGCTGCATCAAGTGGAGAAACTTATCGCAGACAATTGTGCGGATAGTTTTCTTTGTTGTACTTTTACTTCAAATTTAAATGAATATTACATTTTTAGATTTATCAGAGTTGCCAACTACCGGTACTCACATTTTTTTTTCATTATGAGTTAATCCGTTCATTATTTTCTCAATTGAGCCACTGATTTGCTTTGTAGGGAAAAAAATGTCAACTCAGTTATTCAAAACAAGCGTCAACTTCACTTGAGATATTTTGTCATATTTCATGTCATGTTTTGCTTCTTTGAGTTTTCTAAAGCTCCAAAATATTTAGTGTCATTTAAAAATGAGCAAAAGCAGCAATTTGCCAGGTTGTGTTTGAAATTTTGCTTGAAAAAAAAAAGCCAACTTTTTATCAAAATGGCTACTTTTTACTCGGTAAAATATTATATACATATTAATTTAGTTTTATGTGTCATTTGTGCATAGTCTTAAATTGTTACCAAACTTGTAACTGTAGCTATAAAATAAGCACATTACAATATGCTGAATATGGTCAAATAAATGTAATAAAAGTCCAACAAAATGAAACATAATAAAGTGCATCAAATATACTGGAATACAATGTACTTAGCTACATTTCTGCTGCCATTTTGATCATTTAAGTGTGTTTATGTGCACGTGTGTGTGTGAGACAGTAGGAAATGAAAGAAACAGAAAATGTGAAGCTGTGTCTTGAGCAACATTTCACATGTGTGTCATCACAAACACACACACACGCACACACACACACACACACACACACACACACACTAAGTGCTGAGTCCATGCTGGAGGCAAGTGAAGGCATTGCACTACTAGCCTACTTTTGGACAGGTCAGTCCTCTAAAAGTGTCCAGCCACCGTGAAATTCATATTATTCCCGTGAAGCAGTCACACACACACACACACACACACACATGCTGAGCGTGAGTCAAGTCGAGGAGGTGAGCGAGGTCTGATTGTGTTTCAGACTGTAATGAGACACACTGAACAAAGGATAGAGAGGAGCACAATAATTGAGAATCTACAGAGATACGACTATTATACCCTCTGGACCCACTACGGGGTGCAGGGTGTCTGCTTGAATGTGTGCGTGTGCATGTGCTCAATTACGGGGTTATAAAGACACTTAGTGATATCTATAAAGTTACCCAGTGATTTGTGCTTCATGACACCACCAGTAATTGCATTATTATGCTTAAAAAGATGGGATTTAACAGATGGGAAGCATTATTTTTATTTAGCTTGTGGCCCAGTTGCCTGTCTGTGTACATTAAATTGTCCTTTGTCTGTGGCCAGGCTGATTTCAGGAAGAGTGGGAGTGAACAAGGAAAAACGAGAGAGACAGAAGAGACACATGCAGGAGGGAGGAGAGCGAATTGTTAGAATTTCCCTCTGGTTTAATTATCTGTGCCCCCCCCCCCCATCCCAGTCTTTTTCTCTTGTTGTTAAATGTTAGAGGTGAAAATGTGAGCAGCATGTGTGTTAAATGCATGTGTGTGTGTGTGAGAGAGAAAGGTTTTCTTTCCCCCCTTGTGTGCTAATGGTGCACAACAAAGCGCCGAGCACGGCAGCAGTGCAGAGCAGGGAATAGTCTCATCCAACTGTAATGTTTCAACCTTGCTCATTACACTCTGAAAAGAGCAAATCAATCAGTTTCATCACCTGCTGTCAGTGTGTGATTACTCAACTCAGTGAGCATCATATTCATAGTTTTGATTTACTGTCCACTTGTGTAAGTAACACCCCCCCCCCCCCAAGTGCACCATGCACTGTATGAGTGAAGCATCTAAACTATTCTTTCTATTTAAGCAATGCATGGGAAGACAGTCTGTGGAAGTTCTCACATTTCTTACAGCAGTTGTAATGATGGCCATTGCCAGAGGCTGTTTTGGCCCTAGGCTGTGAGTTTTCAGGATGTTAAGGAAACACTCTGGAGGGTCTGATTATCATAAGTTGCATGATTTGCAGAGCGGTGGCTGCGTTAAATGCTAGAGCGCACCCTTTCTCACAGCAGACATTTTGGCTGTTGTAGCACCACAGCTGTAGCTAAAAAGATCAGCGAGGGCCCAGTCCAATTAAATGTCCTAGTTAGCCAGAGCACAGCATCTGTGAATTGGCTAACCTAAATGGAATGTGGCCATTAATTGCGCCTATACTCCTGCTTTCTGTGAAAAGGCTTCTGAAATGATTGCTTTGGTTTTGCTAAAACAAACACTTATTTTTTGCCTCATAAGCGCTGTCTGTACTGATGCTAATGTCAGCTTCCACAGGCAGTAAATAAAAGATGACTGTAAAGGTCTGAAAAGTTTTAAATTGCCTTCAGTGGAAATCTCTGGTCTTCTGGGCTTGATCATGACTTTGGTAAACACTTTGCTGATGAGTTTATAGTCTCAATAGTATACTATTGAGACTCAAAACCTATAGGTTTTGAGTCTTCTTTAGCAAAGGATGCTGTTTATTTAGTAAATTCAGGTACCATGTAGAGAAAAATAGATGATAAAGCAGGGCTCCCGTGTGATTGACAGGTTAGAGCCCTCACAGACGGTGAAAGGCAAAACTCTCAGCTCCAGGCTTCAAAGCCGTAGTCTACAAACCCATGATAAAAGTACTGGGTCCTCTAAAAGCCCATACCACAAAGCTCCCGGCTGCACTATGGACCTTAGCACTTGGCGACTCCAATCTGTAACATTACGTGGTCTGACACTTTGTAAGGGAGTTGCTGTGGTTCCTAAATGCTTCCACCTTGCAAAAATACCAGACTCAGCTGACTGTGGAATATCTAGGAGGGAAGAAATTTCACAAACTGACTTCTTGCAACGGTGGCATCCTGTTACAGCACCACCTTTAGCAACAGGACTGAAAACAGCTGAATTCAGAGGCCGTGGCCCAATACTGTCATTCAGCTGGTGTATCTAATGGTAGCTATTAGCCAAGTTAATCACATTAAAGATTTTATTTAATCCATTTCAAAGTAAACAAAAGCTGGTAGTCAAAGGATAAAGTGGGCCAGAGCTATCAGGAAAGGTGTTCCAGCACCTTCAGCTAAAGAGCAATTCAGTCTGATAGGCAGATTTAATACATTCTGTCGAATTAGTTAATTTTTCATGCGCTTCCAGCTGACAGCGTGGAGTTGCTTGCTCAGTAATAAGAAAGTAATGACGTCCCCTGGCCTGCTTAGACCTTCAACACATCCCTTTTCCTTCTCATCCCTGTGATGAGCTCAAGGTGCAGATGTAAAGTGGTCCTTCAGCCTCTAACTAGTGCTGCAGAAGAGGAGCAAGCATAAATGGAGAATCGTTTTTTAAGTGGTGGGTAACTCATAAAGAAAAAAATCTTTACTGTGTGACACAGAGATGGAAAAGGTAAAAAAGAGAGGACAGGAGAGGATAATGAGAGATTACTTTCAAAGGTAAGGACTGCTCAGCAATTTCTGCACCTGCTAAATCCCACATTAACCCCTGCCAGCAAGCTAGTTGTAAACACAAGGGGACTGAGCAGAATTATGACATGCTTTGAGTGTTCTCATTTATTTAGCTGGCTTTTAACGCTTTTATATTTTAGAAAAGAAATGCACCAGTAGCACTTGATTTACCACTGAATGATAAATTCATGATAAATGGACCGGTTCTCATAAAACGCATTTCTACTCTACCTGAACACTCAAAGTGCTTTAAGCACATTCACCCATTTGCACCCATTCACACAAGCACTTTCTTCTACGTGCCATGAACACATCAGAGAGCAACTTGGGGTTCAGTATCTTGGCCAAGGATACATTGGTATGCAGGCTGGAGCCGCCAGGGATCAAACCACCGACCTTTCGATGAGTAGACAACCTGCTCTGCCTCCTGAGGGACGGCCATTACCTTTAGTTAATAGATGTTTTTACTGTTAAAAGAAACAGTGAAACAATACTTATTCATTTTTAGTAACTGTTTAATAATTGGTTTCTACAAACATTATCTGGAGAGTTATTGTAACACTGCAAGTGTAGTTGATAAACAGTAAATGGCTAATAAACAAGGTGCATCCATAACCATCCTTATAAAGTCCTAAATAAAGTTGGAAACTAAGCAGGCAGGTGAGTGAGTCCTAAAACTGTGGACCTGCAAACTGTGGCTTGTGTTATAGTCACTTTTACTTGGTTAGGTTTAACCCACAGTTTTACTTGTTAGGCTTGAGAGAAGAAAATAGCCTAGAGTGAGATCATTTTCATTTTTACTGGTGTGACACGAGCATCAGAGGACGCCTTGTGTTTACAGTATCTTGGGATACCAGTAGCTTTGCAAAAACCTGGGCAAACCCACTGAACAGAAACATTTATTATAAAACATTTGGTCATCATTAACAAATATAAGAAATACTGTAAAAATAAAAGATTTGTTCTGATGTCTTATTGTCTCTTAAATAATGGATATTAGATATTGCTTTGAAAATAATAAATAATAAACAGAATAAACAGAAATTACAACACAGTGGATGAAATGCAAGACATTAATTATCAGTTTTCAATTGATTAGTGATGGGCATTATAAGGTGTCACTAATTTAGCTACTGATGCAACACAAATCCCATTGCTAGAACTGCTTGGCTCTTTGTTATGATTGTGCATTATTTCTCAGTGCATGTGCGGTGAGCAGTGAAGATGAAAAGCTTTAATAACTCAGGTTGAATCACAGCTGTATTATACCCGTCTGCAACAGAGAAATAATATATTCAGAGGAAAACACTGAGAAACATTTTTAAGGTGGGTGTGTGGGATTAACAGCCAGTTTACCAAGTGGTCGAGTGAAATGTTAATTTGCTTCTTGAATAATTTCCCCCACAGTCAGCTGCTACTCATAACCTCTGTTGTCCTCAGGGTGTGTCTTTCATCCCTATGGACACACACACACACACACACACACACGCCAGGCTCCATAAAACTCAGAGCCCCGCCCCGCCTTTGTTTCAGCATTTGGCTTCAACTTCTGTCTTTTGATGTGACCCCCGCTGAGGTCATCACATAAATGCCAAGCAGGTCGACCCCCTTCTCCACACACACACACACACGCACACGCACGCACACACACACACACACGCACACACACACACACAAGGTGACCTGGCCACATTAACATCAGACAAATGTTCACCCACATACATCTGACTGTGAGCCAGCCCCATGCATTGAGAGAGGTGAAGAAAGGGAGGAGAGCGAAAGGAAGAAAAAGACAAGAAGAGAACTGAGATGTTTAAAAAAAAATACATTCAGAGGAAAGTGCACTGAGACCAAGATTAGTATTCACTTTGTTAACCTTTAGCGCCTTTTAAGATTTTAATGAGCATAGATAAGTTCAGGAATGAGTCCGGAACAGCTGAAAGCAAAATCTAGATCAAAACCGTCAAGTGATCTCCTCTACCTGAGGGCTTTAATTACATAATATTCAGCCTTTTTAACACCATTCTCACTTTGTAATGCTTTGTCTACTGATTTAATCTCTTTATGGTGATTTTGCTGTCCTCTGTGAAACAGAGAAAGCAACATGGAAAGCACTGAGCATTATGATTCGGATCTATATTATGGTCTCAGTGTGTAAAGGATTTGGTTGGATCGGATTTAGGATACAATCATGGGGGAGTCTGAAATGCTAAATGAAGCTTTCTGGAAGTTCTAAGGGATGTAGGTTCCTCTGGTCTGCAGTTGGGGTGGGGTGAGGATTGTGTGGATGCAAAATCTATAATGAGCGTGTGTTATGGCAGGGCTCAGGTGTCTGTGTGTGTAGAAAGGGAGGTGGTCGGGGACAAACTGAGGTTGCAACTAGCATAATAAGGGCAGAAGTGTATGAGTGTGTGTGTTTTAATACGACCGGTCACTGTGTAATGAGCCAAGTAGGCTATATTGGTTTCAGCTTGCGCTGAAGTCCCTGTGGCAGCAGATGTTGCGTTACAGAGCAACACAGCAGCAACAAAAGCTCATTAATCAATGTCTGTAAGGTGTGTGTGTGTGTGTTCTTGTTCTACAGGATTGTTTTTGCATTTATGCATTTTTTTATGCATCTCCTCAGTGCGCATGTGTTTATATGTTCATATTTGCAAGCACAGACACTTGTGGGTACGATTTGATCCCATAGTGAGCCAAAGTGTGAAGGAGTGTTTGTGTGTCTCTTGGGACAGGGTAGGAGCCTCACAGTAGTCTAATTCAAAGCATAGTTGGGGGTCTATAACAGTAAGTGACGCTGACATCGCAAAACAGCAGTAGCAGCTATCACTACCCATTGATCCTGCTCACACAGTACACACAAACACTTTCACAACATTCCTCATTTCACATCACACACGCACACATCATGTTCAAAGCTGGGTGAAGGCCCTTTCTCTGGAGCTTCAATTACGTGAGCTTTTTTTTATCAGGTCAGAAAGTGTTTGGTGCCCACACACACATTACACACACCACCTCACTGATGACTCAAACCCACACTGCCTGGACCCACCTACTACCTACACTCAACTTACTCCATAGCAGTGAATAGACATAACAATCATAATCATCCCCCACCCCTCTTCTTTATCTCCCACTCTTACTTTCTGCCTTTTTTTTTTCCTTTTTCTCTTTTTGTCCCAAATGAATGGCACACTTCCAGCTTTGTCCACAGTTCTACTAACCTCATAGACTGTATATAAAAAATGGACATAGTCCATTGGTTAGTGAAGTCTCGTTGTGACTGAACATTTTTACCGTTGCGGTTGTGTGTTTTGAAATAATACATGCAAGAGGTGAAACTGAAGGACACTAACCTGGCAGTGACTTGCCAATCACAAGGTCATCCTAACCTAAAATATTCCCTGCTTTATCAGCCTTTTTAATTTACAAAAAGAACATCAGGGTTTTTTTTCAATAAGCATTTGCTAAGTTCATGGATCCAGTGAACCAGATTCCCTAAAGACTTCCTTAGAAGAGGAGGTTTTGTTTTTAAATAAGTGGTGTATCCCCCTGTTAGCCATTAGATAGAATACAGGTTACATGGTATGGTATTTACTTTTCAGATGCAATTCAATTCAATTCAGTTTTATTTGTATAATGCCAAATCACAACAACAATCACCTCAAGGTGTTTTGTATTGTAGGTAATACAATAAGATGCAATGCCCTGTTCTATACTTCTTGCATGTGATTATTTGATTCTGCTCACCTGTGTCTTGTTACTCAGTTGTTTTTACTTCCGATTGCCCTCTGTGTCTTCATTTTGTATGTTATGTGTTCAGTTTGTTTCCTCTTCAATTCATTTTGTATTTTGCACTGTTCACTAACCACCATTAAAGGTGTGTTTTTGGTTTAATCCTGCCTGCTTATTAAGACAACAGTCGTATTAAGTAGCAAAAGTGGGTAGTTTTTGTGTTGTCTTTATTAAATTTTGGTTTGACTTTGGTTCTGCCGTGCTTCTAGTTTACCTGTCCCTGACATTACACTTACCCGCCACTTTATTAGGTACACATTTAATCCAAATATCTAATGCCTATCTAATACCAGCATCACCTTCTGAGGTTCAAACTGAGCATCAGAATGGAGAGGAAAGGTGAACGCTGGTTGCTAGTTTTCGCGTCTCACTGTTATTCTTCATTTGTTGCTGGCTGATTTACTTTGAAGTTTTGTCTCCTCATGTGTCTCATTCCAGTTTGATTGGTTTGCACTTTTTAGTTTCACCTGTATGTTATTCGCTCATGTCTCTCATTCCCTATTTTTATATGTAGTCCTGTCTCACCGTTTGTCCCTTCTCAGACTCCGTTTGCACCTTTTTTTTTTTTTTTTATTTTTTCTTTTTTTTTCTCTTCTTTTTTTTTTTTTTCTTCTTTTTTTTTTTTTTGCATTTTCTGTATTTTTGTGGGCTTTGTTATTCTTTAGAGTTTTGCAACAGCCAAATAATTTTTTTGTTACATTGTCTGTGTGAGTAGGTCCTCCTGGGTTGTCTCTCCTGATTTCTGATTCTTGCTGCAGTACATCTGATCTTTAAATATCTTGGTCTTTGCAAATGCAATAAAAGGATTAATTGCTATCTAAGCACAGGGCAGACTATGTCACAGTTGTTTTTAGTAGTGATATTGACTGCAGACTGATGCAGAAATAGAATTTTTTTTTTGATAGGACAAGAAGAGCTTAGTCTGGAATCAAACCAAGACATTCAGAAATGTGGCAGCTTAGGGAGGTAACACTGCTATTGTCATCACGACACATAATAGTATCACTAGAGATTTCCAAGAGACCCAGGTGCCAACAAACACCTAAATCCTGCTGTGTGTTACCTTCACGGCTGATGCACATCACCCTCTGCACCTGCTGTTATCCAAACCCCCACAGTACACTCTTACACTGTGGCTAAAGCCTGAATGAACTTGCGCCCAGAGTAAATCACACAGTCTCCAATCATCCCTCAAACACTGCTTTCAGTCAACCAGTGTATTGGCTAAGCCTGTCGCATTTAGACCCAGTTAACTTGTGCACATGGGACAAGCAGCTTATTGGCTTGTCCTGACTGGCAGACCATTAGCGGCGACACTGGAGGGGAGTTACATAACACTACGTCACAGAGCTGGATGAGGCCTTTCTCTCAGAATCACAGCTGGGACACCAGTGTTTTTGGAGCCGACGCATTTAGAGACATAATTCTTATGTTATGGCAGTGTTCAGTCTGTGGACAAGTTAATCTGGAATTAAGATTGGCGCTGTCCTCAAGGAACCTCTGCGAGCTTTGAGGGGAAAAGCAGCTGAACTCAGTTAGACCTGAGAAAAGCTGGTAAAGGCAGGGTCATCAAATATTTAAGATTATTTTATGTTCGTTGCACTATTTTCACATTTCAAGCCCGAATCCAAACACTTTGCAGAGAGCGCACTCGCTCAGTTTCATAAATAAGTTACGCACATGCAGAGTTGTAGATTAGAAATGGTTAAAAGCGCATAAATTATTCCTGCTTCCTGAACGTATGGCGGTGGCTGCGTGAGTGTCTCCTCGATGCCTTCAGAAAGTGATGACTGTGAATTAGCAAAGCAGCAGAGAGAAGCAGCAACACCTGCTCACGGTCATGATTCATGCTCGAAACAATCCTTTTAGACAAGGATGAAAGTAGGCCTGGATGCTGCCTCGTATGGCTGCTGCACACCAGTCATCACAGTGTGTTAAAATTGGAGAATATGCGTGTGTATGTGTGCCCATTGCTGCATCTCTGATCACGCTTGTGTGACTGCCAGCTCTACCTGTGTGACAAAATTACACGGGGAGGAAATTTATAATTGCCTTGTTGCTCCGGCTTCAGCCTCTTGAGTCTCACAGTAGACGGAGATAGGTGAGTGTGGGAGTGGGAGTGGAAAGGAAGGGGGTTACATTCAAGTGCACGGTCGTGAGCTGGCCAAATTTAGATTGGCAGCCAACTGCTGACTTTCCTACAATGTCAGCACTTTGTCTACTCAGAGCAGACACATGCAGAGAAATAAAGAACAGCGAGCAATGAGGTGGAGAAAGGAAGGTCCATGCGGGCGAAGCAGTTTCCAAAGAAAAAAAACATCACTTTCCTTAAATCTCCCTTCAAGGGAGGAAATAAAATTGACAGTCCACTAATTTTACATATAAAGTAAGATGATTGAGAGTTAACCTCTGGAAAAGAGTTGTGTAATGTCTTAAAACATTGCACAAAACTAATGCTACAGTCACACTATGAAGAACAGTGACTGTAGGCTACAACAGTCTGCTATCAGTTTGGAATTGAATGGGGTCAAGTTGGCGATTACGCGTAATCAGTTTGTGATATTAAGGCAATTAACAGTGATAAATTAGCAACAATTGCAAATCTGTTGCCATCAACATATACAGAAATTCACAATAAACAGCAATTCACTGTAAATACTTAAATTTAGAGTCAAGTCAGAACCTCATAGATGCCTTAGATAGATTTATCCAGAAGTGCATTTGTGAGGTCAGACACTGATGTTGGATGGGAAGACCCGGCTCCCAGTCTCCACTCTAATTCCTCCCAAAGGTGTTCTGTTGGGTTGAGGTCAGGACTCCGTGCAGGCCAGTCAAGTTCTTCCACATCAAACTTGCTCATCCATGTCTTTATGGATTGCCATGGTCACATGGTGCCATGTGACAACTGTCACATGGCACCATGGTAAAAAACTGCTACTTAAAGGTAAACCTGGCAAATATTACCTGCTTAAAGCAATCGTACTAACATCATCATTGTGACCATGTTCATATGACTTTAGCTTTTAGCTCAAAAATCACAGTGCAGCCTCAAAGAGCTACTGCATGGCTGTATATTCTTCTAATTTCTCCCTTGTGAGTCTTTCAGCATTATGAAAAGCGAAACTAAATCTCTGGTATGCCCCTTTAGGGCCTGAGTTTAGAGGAAAACTAGAAAAAGCTCCGCACAACCAACCCATAAAAGTAAATTACAAAGACCAAAGCTAGTCTGGTAAAAAACAAAAGATAGGACCCCGAGGCAAAAGCAAAAATGATGTGAAGTGTTTGTACGATAATATATTCATCCTTATAATAATTTTCATACAGTATCTTTGTATTAAACTGGGTTCATGTGTGAGTGTGCAGGGAATATGGACTAATCCCTTCCCAAAGACTGAACAGCTTTGCATTTAATTTTTCAGACCTTCTCCCTTCATCTTATTTTCCCTTTAACCCACTTTCTCCCTCCTCATGCCTTCACACAATGAAAAGCCCGAGCAGAGCCACGGTAAGTGTGTCGTCAGCTTTTCTTATCCGTGTCCAAAAGCTTATTTAAGACAATAAATCCCCCCCAGGTTTGTTGGTTTTAGTGCTCCTGATAGAATAAAGAGTATGAAGACCTTGTGTTAAATACAGGTGATTTTCCAGGGATGTTCCTTTTGTTTTTGTTTTTGTTTTTTTTTATACCTTATTCGTATGCCTTCTTTAGAGTCAAGACTACTGTAATCCTTTCTCCCATCATGCGCACCCTCACAACCTCACACACACACAGGCACAAAAGGGCTTTACACAAATATCTTATTATAAATATTCATCACTCGGAAAAAAAAAAAAGAATTTATTCCAAGCCAGCGTCCTTTATTAAAAGTGATCCTTTAATCTGACACCGCCGGCTGCTGCAGCTCCATCTTTGATCTGTTGGCCTCTGTTTCTTATCAAAATGTAAAAATCCTCCAATGAAATATGAGAAGAGTCAACTGTCTCTGCTGGGTGATGAAAGCAGCAACTGGAAATAGCTTTGACCCGAGTCGGTTATTCCCAGAAAGTCCCAACAAACGTGCGGTCACGGTGGCGTGGCTGGATGCAGAAGTCTGTGTTGCCAGTGGTTCTTTATTAAGACACAGAGGTCATCCTGTACAGCGCGTTGTTCACCTGACAGGAATAGAGTGGGATGAAAATGGATTAGGTGGTGACGTCATGAATGGCAGGAAAATGTTTGTGATACGTCACCGAGCTTCCCGGAATAACAAAACTACTCTAACTGGGCGAAGGTGTGTCTGGGCCATGGCGTCATTCCGGTTCGTAGAAAAGTAGGCTAATCTTTATTGATTAAATGAAACCCCGTTTACCTCATCGCAGCATTAGTCTCACTGGCATTGCTGGCGCTGGCCTCAGTGAGGGAGTTGTGCTAATTGTAACAAGCAGCACGCCAGTGTTGCTGTTGTGAAAATGAGATTTCAAAGCAATGATAGACAACCCTCCAGAGAGGAATAACGAGCACGTGCGCTGCTTCCCAGCAGCCTACTTCACATTCACTTCCTTCCTTTTTCGCATTAGCAGGCGCCATACTGCTCCAGAGAATGATGAAGGTTAGTGTTTTACACTGCGGCGCCCCGTTCAGAGCTCTTAAACAGCACAAAAACAGATTTCTCTTACCTTCAGGCTAAGGCTGATGTAATTTACTTTCATGTAACATCAACGTTTCAGCAGCATGAGCAGAGGAACCCTTCAAATCCAGGTATCGCGTGCAGTCTCACAAACGGAAACGATAAAGGCTCGTTTTTATTAAAGGCTCATATCTTTTATCCGAAACTGGTGTGTAATCTACAGTATGTGACAGTGCAGTCAGATGCAGATATTAAACTTATATGAAATGGGAACCCATTTGTCATGGATATCAAATTCACTGAGAGCCACTGAGGGAAGTGAAAATGACATACATGAAGGTAAACATTCAGCTCTTTCACATACATGTTAGTCCACAAAAAGTTTCTTAGCTCTTATAACGTTAATTAGCAAAGTAATTAATTATGATTCTTTAAGAAGGCTACAATAATGTCGGTTCACAACAACCATAAACAGGAAAGACGAAGGATACAGACAATGTAACATCACTCACTGGTTTGGGATGTCCTGTGGAGAAGTCTTGAGGAATGAAGTTTCACTGGTGTTTTAAAGCCTGATGTGATGAATGAAGAGTGGATCTGACTGTAACCGCACACCCATCGACCACCCAGCGTACCCTGGATTATCCACCTTTTTGACTCTTAGAATGATCGCAATTTACAGAATGGACTTACTGTTCTATTCAGTGTGACACAGATTATAAAATCATTGGGGAAGTGTTTACTGAGGTCAGGGCCAAGGACTATTTTTATAGCAGATTTCTATAGGACCCAAATTATATTTAAAACAACAGGCATTGTCCATGATAACCTGTTTCACAGCTCAGCAGCTTAACCTGCTTTTTTCCCCTCTGCCAACTAAAATTAAAAAGCAGGCTTTAAATGTGTTCAGACTAATTGCACATTTAATTATAAACAGCAAACATTTTTTCGAAAACACAATATGCATGTATCTTTATTAAACACACCAAACATGGTCCATACCATCACTGCAGTGGACCAGC
>VUQK01024338.1:32996-40496 GCA_015106715.1 Bujurquina vittata
AAAAATTTGCGGTTAAACACATCAAAAAAATGAAAACTGGGAATAGGGGGGCGTAAAAAGATTGGATTCAAAAAGAACTTTGTTTTTTTGGTAAAAAAAAAAAAAAAAAAAAAAAAAAAAAGGGGAAGTTGTGAATTATTTCTAAATTAAACTGGTGGGAGGAAATGCTTTCGCCGTCCTTGACAGTCAAAAGCCTCTCAATCTGTTAGAATAAGGCCACGGCATCTGTACCTACTTTGATGCACAGCATTAATATAAGCGAACAAAGAGAGTCTGAAAGCACACCCTTGGAGGAGAAGAAAAGAATGGTTTAATAAAAGGACCGACAAGGGGAGGAAATGGCGGCCAAGTGAGAGCTGTGTTCCTTGGAGACGGTGATTAACATTTGATTGGTTGTCATACGGTTAACTCCTTCTGTGCTGTCAAGAGTCCTTGGAGGAATTAAAGTCTCTAATTGTTTAGAAAAAAAAAGAAAGTACGATGATGTGTTAAAAAAAAAAGAGGTAGAAAGTGGGAGAAGGAGGAGAGAGAACACGCCGGCAAATACCAGTTAGGTATTTTAACTCTTATGGAGTGCTGCCACCTCCCATCCAGTCCTCATTGTCCCTGATTACACTACATGATGCGAGACCTGTGCTGGGTTGTAGGGGAGAGAGTGGAAAGATAGAGAAAGAGATGCAATCTGAGCCAACAAAGAGAAAACTGAAAGAGACAGTACAGGAAAGGCAGGAACAGGGAACAGAGTGACATGGGACAGCAGTTATATAACAGATCTGGGACAATCTGACACAAGGAGATCCTCTGTTGTTGTAGGCACAGATATGTATTTTGTTTCCACAGTTCCAACAAAACAAACAAACAAAACCTAAAAAAAACAAAACAATACAGAGGAAAACTGACACCATGGGACTGAAGGCTGGTACTTATGTTTATTATCTTAATATATGATGAAACTAAAGTAGTGATCTAGAACTAAACAGAATGGAGTACTCAGAAACAGGAGGGAGATCAGAGATTCAGGGAACGGACCCAGACTATAAATATGCACTGGGGAGAAAAGTTTAACAACAATAATTAAATAAAAAGTAAATTGGTGGCGTAAGAATAAATTCTTAATGTAGAACAAAGCAGGGAAGTAAATGCACAGTAACCCACACGAGGAACTAACCTTTAAAATAAAACAAGTAAACTGAAAGAGTGAATTCCCCCAAAATCCAGGAATACTCAGGAAATTAAGGGTAATACCAAAAATTATCAATGAAAACAATCACACGAAAGAGGGGAATTTTGTGTTTTTTCATGATGTCATTGCAGTTTGTCTAATGCTCACGTGGTCCCAACAAAAAGCATGCTTATACCCGGGTTGAAAAAGGCTTTAGTTTCCGTGGGGCGCTTTCACTTCACAACAACTTTACAGGGGTGCACAGTGGGCTGTGACTGCTTTGACATAGGCAGCTGTAGCTAGGCCTCACCTCTGATAATTGGAAACTGGACCTTGATCGTTGTTGTGCTGTTTGGTGCCTTTTGAAGCATTAAAAAAAAGAAGGAATTTGTATGGATGTGCTGAACTCTTTGACAGCCAGTCCAAGACATTTATACTCCAGCAGCAGGTGTAATTCTAGTATTTTATTACTCTGTTACTAAGTGCTGTATGTTATTGGAATCTGTTTCTGTGTTGTATATGCACACATTTATGCATCCAACTTGCTAAGCAAGCCTGCTTAAGATGATAGTACTTAAATAAGATAATTTCTGTCTCCAAAACCACAACATGGCAAAAAGCTAACAATGAGTCCAGAAACCAGCGGGTGATGTCATGGTGGCTATTTGTATCTTTTGGGTCTATGGTCTTTTATACTGATGATTCAATATTTCTCAAAATTTTGAATAACAGTGTCATCTCAGGGGATACAGTTAAGGTCCTGTGAAAATGAACATTTTTACAAGAATTTATGCAGTCCAGTGAAAAACTAAGTACAACCCATGATTCAGTAACTTGTAGAAACACCTTTTTTGACCAGTTTTCTATATGACTTTATCAGTCTCACATAGTTGTGGAGGAATTTTGGCCCTCTCTTCTTTACAACAGGGCTTTTATTCATTGAGGTTTACAGGCACAGCATCATGCACAGTTCTCACCACAGGCTGAGGTGTGGACTTTGACTGGGCCACTGCAGTTCCTTGATTCTTTTCTTTTTCAGCCATTCTGTTGTAGATTTACTGCTGTGCTTGGAATCATTGCCCTGTTGCACAGCCCAATTTAGGCCAAGCTTTAGCTTTCAGAGACAGTTCAGAGTTTATAGTTGACTCAGTGACTGCAAGGTGCTCAGGTCCTGCGGCTTCAAAACAAGCCCAAATCATCATCATCCCTCCACCGCTGTGCTCGATAGCTGAGCTGTTGGTGCTGGTTTGCTGTGTTTGGTTTTTGCTAAATGTGATGCTGTGCATGACAGCCAAACATCTCCACTTTGGACTCGTCTGTCTGTTCCACAAGTCTTGCGGCTACTTACTACACACCTGAATGCTCCAGACCTTCAAACTACCAAACTGTCTGCTTTTACAGAGGTTTTCTGATCAAGTTATTCAACTGCATTTGATTATCAGCACTTGGCAACCACTTACCTTCTTAATTCCAATGAAGGTGAGTAAGGGGATATTGAGTTTTTCACAGCACAGAGTCGTGTGAAAACTTTTTTCACATTACTCTACACAGCAGTCCACTCATAATGGTAATTTCCCCTCATCATGCAAGCCTTACTATGCACCTGCTGCACCTGAAGATAACAAAACTACTGCGGTGAGAAGGCTCATCACCACATCTGTTGTAATTCTTTTTGTCAGATGAAGCCAAGGTCAAATTCCCTGCTGTGAGTCTCCCACCACTGCTCGCTCTAAATCAATGGTACCTGTACGGTGCACTGTTAGGGTGTATGGACAAGTGAAGGCATGAAGTGAGAAAAAAAAAGCTGCTCACTGGAGTGACTGACAGATGAGTGGCAGGTTGTGTTAGAGGGAATGGAAAGGAAAGTGAGTCAATAAGGCACTCTGAGGCGAGCACCTTTATGTCCTCCATCAAGGGTATTCTAATAAAGCAAAACAGGCAATGTATGGCGTATTTTACAGAAAACATGGCAAGAATACATGCAGCCGTGTCAGAATAAATCATCATTTATAAGAGACTGCATTGTTATAATTGCTTGTAAAAAAAAAATCCCATCTGTCCCTGAACAGAATTATTGCTTTGTGTGACTCTTCTGTCAGCAGTGTACAGTATCAGATGCGTGTCATTTATCATCCTGTTGTGACAATGGACTGAGAGGGAGTCAAAGTAGTGGAGCAGCGTGTGAGTAAAAGAGTAATACTGGATATATTATTCATTTGATACCAAGTGAATATTTCATGAACTGCGTGGAGAAACTGCGCCGAGATTATTTCAGAGTCTGGGTCAAAACTCGGTGGAAATCAGCCGACTCTGAACCAGCAAATCACATCTGCCAGAATGTTCTCTGTGTTACTGTAAATCTCATCCGTACAGACATATTGGGGAATACCAATACACTCCCACTCTTGCTCTCATCACTGTAACAGAATAGAAGCTCCTATCCAGCAGGATTCACAGCGCCAGTGAATAAAATATACCTCATATTGGCATATTATGATGGGCTGATTCTGTTTCCAGTGAATCCAAGTATGTTGTCTCCCTCTGGCCCTGGTAACAAACACTGGCACTACAGCACATCAGAAGTAGATGCACAGATTTGTTGTACTTTCTGTAACCGCGTGATTCATCATCTCTGTTTGCCCACACCAAGGACCTTCAGGTCCAACAGAACAGACCGTGCTGCTTTTAAATAAAGCACTAATGCTGTCTCAATACTTTTCAAACGCCAAGGCAGCAACACAATCCCATTATTTGTTTCCATTTCTTCTTGCTGCTGCAGGATGTCTTGAACACCAGACTTCTGCATTCTGTTGAATATTCTTTAAGGTTGTGATGAAAGGAAAGGTTAATGAAAGATTCCTATCGGCTGAGGCTATTGACATTCCTGATAACCTCTGGGATAAGCCTGTAGTGATTTGGCAAAGCTGGAATGAAAGTGAAAATGTTCCATTTAGCAATAAAGTACGTTAGCTGCAGATGCCGGCGCGTTTTTGGCTGAGTCAAAATGACGTGATGGGATTGAAGACGATAAAAGATTTATTTACCTCTGAAGGCCGGACCTCTCTTCCTGCCTCTCCTCCCAGTTTTAAAGCAGTCTTCACCATTAGTCAGCGTGACTAAGAGTCAGCATGCATCCTTTTCTACAGTAACGTCAGGGCTACAGTACAGACTCACGCTGAAGCATGCACCAACACTGAAATAATGTGATTTCATCTCAGAATGTTTCACCTGTGGCTCCTGCAAGGATGATTGTGTCTCTGTCTCTGCTAGCTTGCATGGCAACTCTGGGAAGTCTGCTTCAGGAGAAGCAGGGCAAAGAACGCAGCAAAGGGAAGCAAATGAAACTTATCGAGCCAAACTTTCATGGCTGTGAAAAACAATGATGGAATTTGATCTTTTGAGTCATGTTCATGCGCATGAATTATGCTTTTCTTGTGTACATGGTCACGAAAGATGGCTGGCACACAGTATGAAGGCAGTTTCGAAAACAGCTAAAACAAAAAAAACTTTTATGCTATTTTTATAGTTAGGTTGCGTTTCATTTTCTTAGGTGTAGGTACCAAAAACCCTGCAATGGTCCCAAAACCCCCTTTGAACCAGAACTTAATTTACATTCAAGCTCTTGCCAAAGAAGAGAAAAATATCTGCATTTCATTTTATATCAGAGTTTTGGTGCACTGGTACTAATGTATTATACATCAGCCTGTAACCAGTTGGCCTGCTCCAGCTTAAGAGAGGAGCAACCCTGGGGATGGCCATGGAGTAGACTGCAGAAACTGCACAACACAACAAGCAGTGTCCAAGAAACAAACAAAAAAACCCAACAACTTAGTGTTCAGAGGAAGAATTATAACCTAAAAAAGAACGCAATCAAGTGACAAGGACAAATTCTACGTAGTTTTTTTTTGCTGGAATGACGCAGATGCATGCATTCGCAGTGTTTGTGTAATTATTCGTCCTCCCAAAAGAGAAAAGGACAAAGGCTTAAAGTTCTGTAATTATCATTGTGTCGCTTTTTTGTTTCTTCTGCACAAAAACTTGTATAAAAACAAATATAATAGGACGTTAGAGACTATTAGGGACTGTTTCTTGGAAGTAAATGTCTACAAAAACCCTGTTTCTTAACCATACTGTATGCTTCTGGCTCCAGCTTCATATTCACCTGAGTGGCATTGATTTTCTCATCTAACACAGAATGAGAACATGTGAAAGAGTGGATCCTGGTATGAATGCTCACCAGATAAAATAAGGAGAGTGAAAATTTACAGCAGGTGGTCCTATTATGTTTCCCCACTTCAGATTTTGTGCAGAAAAAACTGAAATACAATTAGTGAGTTTCAGAGGTGCCAGTCTGAGGATTTTGTTACCTTGGGTCAGAGTCAGGTTTCCCTACCTCCATTCTAATCTATGCTTATCTATCTGCACAGACACTGCTCACATATATTTAAAGGAACACTTTGAAAACACATCAGATCTCGACAGGGGAAAAAATCATGCTGATATCTATACGGATATGGACTGGGTAATGTGTTAGGAATGAAAGGAGCCACATCGTTTGATGAAAATTATCAACCTACAGAGGGCTGAATTCAAAGACACCCTGAAAATCAAAGGGAGAAAATGATGTGGCAGGCTAGTGCATTTTCTTGAAATTACATTTCAATTTCAGCAACTCAAAATGTTACTCAGTAGTTTCTATAGCCCCCACATGCTTGTATGCATGCCTGACAACACCGGGGCATGCTCCTAATGAGATGACGGATGGTGTCCTGAGGGGATCTCCTCTCAGATCTTGAGCTGGGCATCACAGATCTGCTGGACAGTCTGAGGTGCAACCTGGCGGCATCAAATGTACAGAATCATAATGTCCAGCGGTGCTTTCTTGGAGTCAGGACAGGTGAGTGTGGGGGGCAGTCAGTAGTATCTATTCCTTTATTCTGCCTGCATACTCTCCACATGTGATAAGGAGGAAACCGGGACCCCCTGCATCAGTGTAGAGTTTGACAGTGGGTCCGAGGATTTCATCCTGATACCTGGAGTCAGGGTGCCGTGACCTGGCCTGTAGAGGTCTGTGGATATGCTGCCCCAGACCATCACTGACCCACCAACAAATCAGTCATGCTGAATGGTTTTACAGGTAGCATAACATTTTCCAAAGCTTCTCCAGACCCTTTCATATCTGTCACACATGCTCAGGTTGAACCCACTCTCATCTGTGAAAAGTACTTGATGTCATTGGTGGACCTGTCAATTCTGGTATTCTATGGCGATCGCCAATCAGGAGCTTGTCTTCAATCAAAGAAGACAAGCTCCTGAGACAGATATAGAAAAACAAAAAAACAAAATAAAACCAAAACACCCATTCTAGCATAGACACTAACTAACACTAACTGTGTATTAGTGAAAGGAAGCGCATTAGCACCAATCATGGGAGACAGGAACTAAATGCAAAACCGTGACCAAAACAGAACTTGATTAACTAACAAAGAATCAAAGAGAGGCAGAGCAGAATCAGAAATCCCAAAACAGAAAACACTGGGTCCAAGACCCAGGACAGAAATAATAGTAAGAACAGTTTTTTTCTGGTGTAGAAAAACATCAGATGAATGCAAGAAGACAATCACAGAAGCATTACTGACACACACCACACTGTCCCAGCCAGCAAACATGCTTGAAATCCTGAGGTCGCGTCACTGCTCAAAACTGGTTGCTGCACAGCGACAAATGCTGAACTGTAGAGGGACGGATGTTTGTGGCTTCCACGCAGAACAGAGGCCTAATCAGGCCGCCTCTTAAAGCGTGAGACCACCAGCTGACAGTCATTCAAAGCACAAATGTTTGCTGGGTAGTGGCCGTGACAAGAATGATGTTGAATGTGGTAATGATGCGTTAAACTGTTTATTTGTCTGCATTGCCATTTCAGTTGTGTGGTTGTGGATATGGCCATCACAGTTTTGTAAGCTTTTACATCAACAACCCTTTTCCTGAGCGCCTTGAAGAGCTTGCTTTTTCGTGGATTGAAACATTTCTAACAAACGTCTCGTGAAGATCCGACTTTGATACGGGCTTGTTCCTTAAAGTTAAACAGGAAACACACACAATCATCCTGCTTCACTTTCAAATTGACTTCATATTCTTTCCCCCTCACAAATAAAACTGGATTTGTACTCCTCAATAAATCCTAAATAAATATCCAAGTCCAGTATTTTCACTTCTTTAGTTTGATTGGGTTCTCTTTGTCTACTTTTGGGACCAAATCTGATATTTTGGGTCATTTTATGGAGAAATATAGAAAACTGTTAGTGTTGTTAGAAAAAGTGTTAAAAACATTTTCTGTG
>VUQK01024338.1:45496-70116 GCA_015106715.1 Bujurquina vittata
TGTTAAAAGCCACCAACAGTTTAGTTGTTGGAGGAGGAAGGTGCTATAACAACTAATCTCACCAAAACAATTTTTTGTATCATACGTGCTTAAAAGGACTTTTAAATGCTGTTTATTTGGCAACTGTATCAAACGAGTCAGTAGGGATTGTCTGCCTTTTGGGGCCAGCCTCAAGTGGCCAGTTGAGGAACTGCACGTTTTGGCACTTTGGTGAGTCCGAGATTTTGCAAATTGGGAACAACTGCGAACATTTCAGGGGTAGCGTAGCCACCAGATATCTGGTTCTAGACTTCTTTTATGTGCTTTGCAATAATTGTAATCATGCATTTCAAAAAGTTAATAAAAAGCTTATCCCTCATCAGACACCTTGAAACTGCATTTTCAAAAATTAATCATCCGTCTCTTGATTTCCTTAAGAAAAAAAAATCACATCCATTGGCTATAGATTCGGCATATTCAGATGCAGAAATCTAATATATAGAGATCATGGCTCCTTTGACAACAAAGAAAAAAGATTACATTAATTGTTATTGTGTTAGTCATTGTATTTAAAAATCAGCCAGGCTCCAACCTAATGCGTTCAATTTATCCGGATTAGGATGATATCTTCAGACAGACCAGGTATACCCTTGGATCAGGTAGCAGGAGATAAAGATTTTAGAGAAAGAAAAGGAACTGATTCATTGCCTATAGCTAATCTCCAAAGGATTAATTTTGCCATGGAGCCATATTCTGGTTGTAGTGCATGGCTGTGCAGGACTCATTTACTGTTGACGTTTTATGTCCCAGTCTAACGATACCATATGCTACCTGTCACCACGAGGTGCATCAAAGTGTGTCTCAATTAAGAATATTTTAGAATTGCAGGCATAAAAAAGGTGAATATTAGAAGCAAAAATTAGGGTGAGAAAATTTTTTTCTCTGTTGTGTTTCAGTGATTCTTCGTCACTCATCATCACGTCTGCTTGCTCGTTCTTTCCCTTTTCTCCTTCTCTTTATCTTCTTTTGTCTTTTGTTCCAATGTGAGTCATCCAAATTAGAGATGTTGCTCTCTCTCTCGCTCTCTCTCTCACTGCATTATTGATCTGAGCAATCTAAGCAGACTCAACCTTGTAACGGTAGCGCACACGCACGCACGCACACACACACACACACACACACACACACACACACGCAGAAGGTGGTTTGAATCACCTTCCCTCCTCCCAGTCTTGATTCCAGTTAGATAAGCCCATTAACTGAACCAAGAACGAGGAAGAGGCTCTCGATGCACAGTGTAACACTGCCCTACCATTTCGTGTGTGAGAGTGTATTTGTGCAGCCTTCAGCGCAGACTGCACATGGCTGATGTCTGTAATTCAGTTCTAGATTACATCCAGGTCTACTTCAAACATTTTCAGAAGGGGAGAAAATCAGTTTCATTGTCCCTGGCTGTAATGAAATGGTTAAAACTGTGTTTTAGTCCAGGGCACCTGAGAGCAGCACTTTACTCTGACACTGCTGGATATCGCCAATGTGTATATTTTATGATGGGGTAATATTACTTTTTTGATACCCTGTTTTTTCAGGAGGATGCTTCAACTGTATCTGTAATATTTGGTGATATCAGCTGACAAATATTTAAGAAATGTATTTAAGTTATACCTTCAGTTTTGTATGGTCAATGTTAAGTTACATCAAGGGTAGGAGACATCTATACTATAAAGGAGAGCAGTCATTTTTTTTGGCTCATTCCTTTACTGGAATGAAAGGGGAGTTTATGTATATGTAGATGTTTGTGGTGTGGCCACAGCCAAAAACCTAAAGTCAGACATAAAAGCTACACTGGAGCAGCACTGGAGTTGAACCCAAATCTCCTATCTAATCTATAAAAAATAAAATAAAATAAAAATAGCACTATATGGCTGCATGACTGCAGACACCTGTCTCCCCTGTTTGTTCTGTTGTTTGTCTTCTCTTGGATGGGTGTTCTGGAACGGCAATTTTCATTGTATACTTGTGTACAATGACAATAAAGTTCTAATCTAATCTATGTTAAAGTCTTTGAAAGTAAGGGAAGTGGGTGAAAACAGTGCATGATTACATTTAATGTTTGCCTGTGTAAATAATACCTTGATAATGTTGTGTGTCTGCACTACACGGCGCTGTTGATTCATTGCAGCTAATTGTTGTTGACCTGAATCACCTGTCTATTTGCTCCTCTCTTGTGATGCAAGTTCCAAACAAGCCCCTTTTTATGCAACAGTAAAATGCCAGATTCTCTGCCGTTTCACTAAATATAACATATCAAATTAACATTCTGTACTGGATCATTTTTTTGTATTGTTACATTTTACATCTTCCTCTTATAAAAACTTTTAAAAGTAAAGAATGAAGCCTCCAGCTTTGTTGGAAACCAACAGCCACTTTACAAGAGAAACAGTTGGCAGCACTGACTGAGAAAACAGGCAAACTTCACTCATATCTGGGCCATCGCAAGCTTGTCAGCTGCTGTTTCTTAACTGTTCCTGGTCACCAGCCATCAACAAATTCTGATTGTGTCAGCGATGGTTTGGCATGTCAGGATGAGAATCTGATTACTGGCTGTCAAAGCTTGTTTGTGTTTCATCAATGCAACCTAGTTAAAAATAAAAAAAACACTACTTTTACTGACCTTGTGGAGATTTGAGATTGTGCACAGTGTGTTAGGCCCCAGTCTAGAGACCCATCAATGAAAGCTTGGCAACCTCTGGCCACTATGGAAAAATGCATATTCCCCAACCGGTTGGTGAGTGATTGCTGGAGGTTGCTGGCTGTAGCCAAGTAAAAAGTGTCACAAAGAAGGTGGCACACTAAAAAGCTTCTTATGATTGCTTTGATTGGAAGAAGATTGGCGTGAATACCTATTTTTTCCCTATCAACCAATGGTTGCCAGATGGCTGTTGACTGGTCTTTGGGCATGTGTGACTAGGGCCTAAGTGGATAATATTATCCAACCAAACCTGACAAATGCCTGGGTCTTTGGTTATGAACTAATTCCACAATAAATGGTTAAACTCTAATTCAAATTAATTTGCTACTTTCTCTTAGTATTATTAATATAATAACATTGTGTCTTCATAATGACATGCGTCTTCTGCACTTGCAATCAAAGCCTTTCACACTGTCCATAATTGGTCAGAGCAGAGCAAAGCATGAACGAGGCTGTTCGCAGTGGGAACTCAGCATCGCTGTGTTTTTAATTGCTTCAATGGTTCCTCATTACAAGCTAAAGTGGAAGGACTCCTGCCAGTGTGGTCGGAGGTGGCTGGCTTCAAGAACAATTCAATCACAGATGCTGTGCTCGCTTTGCTTGTTAATCAAAAATACATCAGTCGTGCATAAACTCTCGTGTGATTGTGCTAAACCAGTTCCACATATGACAAATAACCCTTATACTTAAAACCAAAAACAAATGAAAGAGTTATTTTTTGGAAACAATTTAAATAGATTTTGATGTTTTCAAAAGACCAAAGTTGTGTATTCTTAAAGGGTTAGGATAGGAATAATTTAATATGTGTGTGCGTGTATTTGATATGAGATAACTATGATAATAAATCTCTGACTCAACACTGACATAAACTAATAACGCAAACGTGGGCTCTGAAGGTCAGAGCAGCGGAACAAAACACACATAGGAAGCAAGAAAAATGGCATTTGGCTGCAAAGGCTATCTGGACCTAACGGGTGTGTGATATGAGGATAATGCCTTTTGTCTCCTCTCAGCTTTTTCAGGTCAGCGTTGGGTGACTGTGTAGACATTTAGCCTATTCATGGCACAAAACAGAAAAACCTTTCAAGGCAAACAAAACAGTGTGCTGCAAAGCTCCTTCTTAAAAGACTGAAATCCTGCTTCTGTTTCTGTGTGTGAAGTGTATAATTGAAATAATCAGTGATTCACATAAGCCCTAAAAGGTGGGTAAACTGACTTCGTGTGCACTCTTTGCCGTATCAGGCTGTATCATTCAGCAGAGTTTTAGCAGCAGAGTTTTCTCTGTTCTAAGCAGATTAAAGATGTTCTTATTCTTCAGGCCTTCTCTAAAACTAAACCTATCCTTCACACAGCCATGCTTTCACACCATCTTCTCTCCTCACCTCCCCCTTCCCCACACTGCTTTTTCCTCTATTGCATTATCCTTATAGTACACCATCTCTTTCATCTTCCTTTCTCTCACCCGGCACTTCAATATTTTGTTGTCCTCTTTCCCACCTCAGCCCCTGCTTCATTGCTAGTGTTGTCTCTCCTCCATCATCATCCTTCAGTATCATCCTCCTTTCATCCATCACTCCTCCTCTCTAGGTGTACCGTTTTAGCCCCTCACCCACTCCTCGTCTCCCCATCTTTCTTCCTCATCTACAGGGGGCTGCAGACTGCCCGTCTGTCACACATGCACATAGTTGAACACACACACCTCCCCAGGGTGCATTGGACATGAGTCTGTCTGTCCTGCTGTGGTACCGATCTGTTCACCAAGGTGAGGGGGCGTCTGTCCATATTTCATCATGTTGCCTGCTCATCTGAGAGGTTGAAGCTATGGCTCTTTGGCAACCAGCAGTGGACCTGGTTTGCATGTTGGTGCAGTCATTGATGTTCTTTGGTATAAATAATATTTTGTTCAATGCAAAAAAATGCCCTTAATGTAGAATCTCAGAGATCTCACTTGTTTATGGTACATATATATTCTCACTTATGCCTGAATAAGTACATACGAGAGCTTTTCTATTTCACAAAAATATTTGTTTTTGTGCTGTGGGAGCGTTGAGAGACAGCACTGAGAATGGTTTATTTGCCTCGATTTATTAAAGTGTGGTTATTTGAACCCCTCCTCAGCAAAAGTTTTAACAAAACATAATTTTAAAGCCGCATGCACTTGGTGGCTCACATCTGCTCTCTGTGTTGGAATTGAACATGACAGCGGTGCTTTAAATTCACTGCACAGATGTTGGCGGCATTGTCAAAAATGTGCTTAGTAGTGATGACATATTTTAAAAACAGCATGGGTGATACCACAATCTATAACAACACCACTACATATAAGTTAGGGTAAGTTTTTCTTTTTAGAATTACAGCATTTTTGTTTTGTTTTGTTTTTTAATATTACTTTGTGAAAGGTGTGTTCCACCACAGACTGTATTCAAAGGATTAAGCCTCCAAGTCTGAAAAATGAAGGCAGTGTGAAAGTACCTTAAACCTTAAACCTTCACTTTTTTATCTCAGTCATGTTTTTGGCATCCCACAATTAAATGAAGATGACTGTGCAATATTAAAATGCATGCTCCACCAACTCAAATCAAAGCAAATCAAGCACTCCCTAAATGGGTGCCTGACCATGTGCCAATCACAGCTGTTCCTGTCAGTGTGCAGCTTAAAGTTCCCTGGAGTAGTCACGTGTACAATAAAAAATGATAAAAAATGTCTGGAGCTCAGAGCGGATCATGATCCCTTTGAACTACTTTGGATTTAGCACAACTGATGTTAATCAAGAAGAAATCATATGCAAAGACTTCTTTCTGCACAACTAAGCAACACAACTAACTTATTTGGCCCCCTGAAAAGAGATCACAAATTACAGTTTAATTAATGCATGAATGCCAAGAAAAACAATGCAATCATTGCTAACATGAACTGTCCAACATCAACTCACATATCAATAAAAACAAGCCCTTAGAGCGCGTCTGCATAGCCAACCAGCTCACAAAGACCCGCAGAAGAGACCAAAGCAATCGCCATTTCCATTTGGTAAAAGTTATGTGTCCAATGAATACTGGGAAGAATGGAGGTCTTAGGAAAATGGTCAACATATGCTATCGCCTCACAGATTAGTTTTCCAAAGTTGTGCTGTATGCACAATTATTATTATGCAATGTCGCAGGGGAAATATAGAGGGCTCTCACAGCTGTCGAGTACTTTGCTTCGAGTTTTATTCATATCGATCATGGTGGCACAGTGAATGGTGTGAAAGACTATATTCTAAGTGTTCCTTACTATGCCATGATATTATTATTTTTTTTTAATTATGGGCCCACTTAGCATAACATTGACAATAAAGCAAAATATTATGAATGTTTATGTGGCTGGTTTCATATGATATGTTGAGACTTAAAAGCAATAGTTAACGTATGAATGGGTGATGTCAGGGTGGCTAAACCCATGTTTTTTTATATCCAGTCCGGTGATGGAAAGACTCTATGTGTCATTAAAAAAGAGAGTTTCAAAGTTAAAGGTGGATGAAAAACAAATGATGTGTTTCTGAATTCTTTGACGTGTAAAAAGTAACAAACTAGCCTCAAAGTAAGACCACTAACTGGCAACGAAGCTTCTTTTAGTATCAACCTTCTTAGAATTCCTATGTTAGAGATACTGTACCAAATAAAGCTATAATAATCCCTAATATTCTAATATTACAAAAACACTTAATATGTTCTTAAAACACCCTTTTCTTTGCTCTGCATGATGTGCAGCCAACATATCCTGTGCTCAGAGGTGTAAGTGTGGCTGCTTTAAATATGTGTGTAAATGTTAGTTGTTGATTTTTTTGCATTTTTTGACAGCACTCAATACACTGTAAATTTTGTACACAAAGCAACACCGACTCTGCTGAAATTATCCCAGTCAATAAAAAGCGATTCAAGTCTTTGCAAAGCAGCTTTAGCCTTTATTCACCAAAGTGGTCCCAATCACAGCCTCATTAAGAATGACTGATTGCCTCGTATTTATCGTCTCCAGGATAATAACTCCAAAATGATCAAGGATCCTAAATTGCACTTAAATCCACAACTTAATTTATCCAGTCTTTCACTTTGAACAATGCAAAATCATTACTTGTGTTCTTTTTTTTTCTTTAATTCCCCATCTTTCACGAAAGTCAACAGTGTGTTTCTAGCCTTTACTTTAATTATTATCTTTTTGTTCAGGCCCCATTTAGGACACCACTCTCTGATTATGGCCTCTCAGTTTCCATAGTGATGCTGAAATGAATTACGGTCATAAATGGGCCAAAAGAGAAAAGAAAGCAAGTGCGGCACTCCAGTCCCTCTCTGCCCTCTTCTTCTAAATATTCACTTCAGTCCCATCAGCGCCACACTTCACCACCCCTCACTGAATTAAACTGCTGAACCTTTTCCAAACGTGCCGTCTGTGGCAGCTGGGAGGTGGTGGTGGTGGTTGTGGGGTGGTGCGGTTCAAGGAGAATATTGGTCTGCTTGCTGCATCCACCACCGGTGCCTTCATTTGCGTGCCATGTTGCCTTGATGTACCCACTGTACTCTTGTTTTTTTTGAGTGGGAATAGAGAAAATCAGGCAAACCTAAGAATCAGAATCACAATACTTTATCAATCCCAGGGGGAATCGTTTAGTTACAGATGCTCACTTAAAATATAAATATGAAAGAGAGAAAATGTAAGTCTATATTAAAAATAAGCAGAACTAAAGCAAAGTCCCATGCTAAATGAGTCTTTTGCTGACCGTGTTTCTGTAGCTGTCCAGCAGCCGACGGAGCGAGCGTGAAGGATTGTCCAATATTGACTGCAACTTGTCAGAGAATCATGCTCCACACCCAGAATGTTACTGGCCTTGCAAATCAGTTTATTGACTGTTTTTACACATCACTGGTCCATCCGTCCATCATTAGGTGAGGGGCAAGCTACACACCGGACAGGTTGCCAGTCTGTCCAGTGCCAAGAGTTAAATCAAAAATTCAAGCATCAATATGAATTTGCAGTTAGACAGGATTGCAAAGAGCAGTGTTGGGCTGCAGCACATTGCTGTAATCTTATAACATTTTTCTGTAACACACAACTGTACTATACTGAGTACATTGCACCTACAATTACGATGTTGTTTGCATGGCAACGGTTCTTCAGCTGATTTCAGTTCATGTGCGGGGAGCAGGAAAACGGTGGAGCTTTGAAGTATGTTGCACAAAAGGACAAGAACACGATGGTAAAGCGCAAACTGCAACCAGGACAGCAACAGCTGTAAACATAACATCAGCGCTTTCCGCACATCTTCTAGCTAGTAACGGAACCTGAGAGACAATAACGGCCCATGAAGCTGAGTGTATGCTGACCTCAGAGCCTCATCTTAAACAGGGAAACAAAGCAGTGATGAGCAGACAGACATTTCTACCTGGACATGTGTCTACAGTAGAAGTTTCTTTGGACTTGTGTGCATGTCCTCATTAGCACAGGTACTTGTGTAAAGACATGAGCCTGTAGCCAAAGTTTTATATTGTTAACTTGTAACTGTTAAAATGCATTTCAGTTCATGCTACGGATGTAAAAGCAATGTAATGAGTTGTGTAAAAAGTTACTTTCACTGGGCAGTAATTAATTATGATGAAGCACATTAGTTTTTTTGAGGAATAACCTCAACACCAGCAAAGCACCACTGATGAGCATCACTGTAGCAGCATTAAGTTTAAAGGAGCTCAAAAACATTATTAATCATGGAAAATATCTGTGATGCACTGGGGACTGTCTGGGTCTCAAAGGTTAAGCCTTACATTAACCTTAAATAAACCCACTTTATTTTTGAAGGCCACCAGGTGGCAAAAAAACCTGCAGTAGAAGTGAGGGAAAAATGGAGCTCAGTTCCCCTGCTCTGTGACCTTAGCAAACAGGTTCCTTATGACTTTATGGTCCTAATCAGAGAAAGTTTATTTTGTGAATTTTGTTCATTATTATAGTCAGAAAGGAAGACTATCTGCTGATCATGTGGTTTCAAAGTCAAGCCCTACAGTACACCCAAATTTTAAACCAGAAAACTAAAATCACAACAAAAAACAAACAAACAAAAAAACCAACATGTCGGAAAACTCATCATTTGACTTTAGGAAGTGCAACGTCTCAATCAATATAATTTCCCGATTTTGTACTATTTTCAGCACTGCATTTGAAATATCACTGTGCTTTCAGGGTTTTTTTTATTATGTTCCTGAAATCTTGTTGCCATCCATTCATCCATGTTCTAAAACCTGTATTGGTTTGGGTTGCAGGAGTAACGGTATAAACAGGGAGGCCTAGACCTCGCTCCTCATCCTCTAGCAGTTCTGTAGGGAGCTATGCCAGCCAAAATGTCTTAGGTCTGCTCCAGCATGTTCATCCAGATGGACCGTGCCCAAAACACCTCAACTAAGAGGTGTCCACAAGGCCTGAACCACCTAACCCGGCTTCAAGGAGCAGCAGCTCTCCTTCAAGTCCCTTCTAAATGACTGAGCTCCTCACCCTTTCTCCAAGGATAAGCCAAGACACCCTTTCAGTTCCAGTTCTTGTATCCATCATTCTTTCAGTCACCACCCACAGCTCGTAGCCACGTGAGTGCAGAAAGGCCAGTAAATCTTCAGATTCTCTTTCACTCTCAGCTGTCACAACAGACCAGGACAGAGTCTCCATCAAAGCTCTTTACTCGCTCATAAGCAAGACACCAAGATACTTGAACTCCTTCACTTCAGGCAGCAACTTATCTCTCAAACCAAAAACTGACCTTTTTCTGACTAAAAACCACAGACTTGGATTTGGTGGTGCAAATTCACATCCCAGCCACTTAGTTAGCACTGCATTTCTCTGAACTGTTGATGTGTTTTGGACCTCAGGGCTTTGTAAAAAAACAAACAAACAAAAACAAAAAACTCATCAAATGTAAAAGTACAACACCTTCAAAGAGTGCCAACCTAAGCACATATCATCACACACACAGAGGGTCTTCAGGCTCACAGAAATACCAGAATGAAATGCATGTACAATAAATTAAAGGAGGTAACACAGCATGCACAAAGATTGTAAATACATTTCCTGAGATGATTTGCTATATCTGAGGGTGCAGTCATATAGTTTTGTCATATCTGAGGGTGCAGAAGGTCTAAAGAAGGCCAAAGAAGTGAGGTCTGAGGTCCAGCAGTAGCTAAGTCTGCAACTCCTTTTCCGCTCCACAGAAATCCTCTTCAAACAAGAATGCTCCCAGGGGGGAAGGGGTTAGCTCAAAGATCAGGATCAGCGATCAGGATCTTCTCCAACTTAAATAATAACCAGAGACAATCGATCTAGCTGGGATGCAAGAGATAAGATGGGATGAATTCCATCAGGTGTGTGGAATGAGAGGGCCAGATATGCAGACTCCACTCCTGAAACACAGGACGGGGTTAACCCACACCCACACACTCATTCACACAGACAGAGGAGAGGGAGAGAGAAGAATACAGGAGGTCAGAGCCGGAGGAAGGGAAGACCAAATTTAGTGAGTTTTCTTCCAGAGTGTCACTGCTGTGATGCCATGTTTCCTTGACCATCAACAGAAAAGACTAATATCACTGTACAATGTGACGTGTAGAGTGGAGACCATTCATCTTGAGAAAGAGTGTAGTCACTAAGCTTTAACTTTAACTCCAGTAAGCCTTGTTGGAAGTGCTGGCAGGTTGACTTCAGGCCAAATTACCTTCAACATCCATTCACTTACTGACGGGAACAATAGCCCGGGTCACGGCTGGAAACTTTTCTCTTTCTCCAGGCTTTGTCATATGACAAATTGCTTTGCTGGTTACAGGTCAGCTATCCACCGGCCAGCTGACTAAAAGGCATAACAAGTGTAATGTCTGATTCTATTACACAAACACATGTGGCAGGCTAAAAAGCCCAAAAGTGGAGTTGCTGTTTCATCTTGACATTCGTGTATGGGAAGTGGGTCACAAGAGAGAACAGGCATCAGCAACAGCAGATATGAGTTTGTACTAATTTGTAGCAGCTATTAAATATTATTTTGTCTATGTATCCAGTGTTATTATCTCAAAAGCCTCAAGGAATTTTTTTTTTATTTTAAATATTTACCAGGACAAGGAATGCAATAGCAGGATGGATATAGTGATTTTATTTTTTATTTTTATTTTTTCTGGTCTTCTCTCCTCCAAAAATGACTAAACTGGAACTTGAGTCATAGATTGGCTTCAGTTTTGGGTATAAGTCCTGTAGACAGTCAGCCTCTCGGGTTACTTATTCAGCGAGTAGTCGTGCTGCAGTGCAGTGTCAGGTTGCACTGAGATGATGTCACCACTGTAGTGAATGGGAATAGTTTTGCAAAGCAGAGAGCAAGAGATGCGATGGATGGGTCGACCAATGAGGGGTGAGGACAGTTTGGTTTTGAGGACCTAGCGACTGAGAGAGAGAGAAAGGCTGGGTGACTAATGAGGATTGGGGCTTGGGTGTGTGGGTGACATATGGTGGCGGGGGGACTTCCTCAGCTGGATGTATTTGACCAGCAGCTCTCCTACAGAGCGCAAACCCAGTTTGTGTGTGTGTGTTTGGTGTGTGTGTTCATGCACTGTGAAAAATGCCCCCATCTGTAATCCACACTTCTATTGTAGGGGCAAATAAAGGTTACACTGGGACTGCTTCCATTATACATGCATGTGGGGTCTCCCCCCCCACCCTTTGTCACCATTTTGACAAAACAGGTAGAGGAGCTAAAGCACTCACTCGCTCATCATTACAGCCTCTATGAAAACACCTCATACAGCTAGACCTTCAAAATCAGCCAAATGGTAACAGGGCAGAGTGATTCTGATGTCTGTTTCTTTCTATTTTTCAGCACAGTGGAGCGCAACAGACAGCTTTGGAAGTGTCTATTTTGTCTGCTTTCAGCATGGACAAATAATCTGAGCGCAGGGAAAAATGGGAGGTCAGCAGTAAAGAAATGATAGAACAAGGACAAAAAAAAGCCCAACAGGGGAAGAAAGAAATGGGAAAAACAGTGCGCATATTTGTGCACCTGCTGCGTGGAACAAGCTGGGAGAGTTAAAAAAAAATAGCTTTGGGCAGGATGAGAAAATTGCTCTTAAAAAGATATTTCTGCCGTCACACCTCAATCTGTGTCATCTCCTTTCCTTTTGCTTCTTCATTTTCATTCTGTCCCTCTGTGTCCATGTCATCCCCCCGTGATTATTACGACACATAGCAGTATGAGGACCAGATGGAGTACTGTCGCTCAACTCGTGTGGGTGGAGGAGCATGTGTGTGCCTTCATGGCTTTATCCATATGTGTAGGCGATCTTTGTGTGGCTGTATGAATGCTGACGGATTGATATGATAATAATTCTGACTAGGATAATCTGCCACCTCGGACATCAGCATCATATTTATACTATTATGTCAACATTATTCACCTTGAGTGCCAAAAATGGAGTTAAATGAAACATGCTTTAAGCTTAGTGGGAAATTTCTGTGACTGTATATATAGGTGTGGGGTTAAATCATTTTATGATTTAACGACCTGCTCTACCTCCTGAGCTACAGCAACATTAGCCAGTGGCATGACACATGTGGGAGCGTTCATTTTGGATACGCTCTTTAGATTAGATTAACTTTATTAATCCCTTTGGGAGAGTTCCGTCAGGGAAATTATAGTTTTGGAACAAATGACTGATATTGTCGTTCAGATTGGAGGACGTGTTGTCCAAAAGACACCGACTTAGGGTCCAGTTCAGTGACTCGCACTGCAAAAATCTAGTTTTAACTGCCTATTTCCACATGCACCTGTAACTCAAAGTGGCCACATCCCCAGCTTTAATAGTGAACATTTAAACTTGTGATTTCTATTCATGTTCATCCCCACACAGTTTTCATTAAAGGGGAAATTAGTGAGAACAGAACAGGTTTTTGGCACCATTCCACAGTAAAGTTAGCAAAGGAGGCTGTCCTCAGCCCTGGAGCCTTGCTTTCAACACAATTCTCAAAACCAAAACATGGAGCAAGTGTGAAACTAGGCTCTAGCTGTTCATTTTAATAACTGCTGCTCTATTTCAGCATCAAAATATTGGTCTATCAGGCACAACACCTCACCATCATGAGACTGTACAAACAGAAGTGACTCAGTTCTCTTGATGGCCCCTTTTGTGTATCAGATAATGTTTGACCCATTTCAAGTCTTACAGTTGAATAAGCAAACACAGGGATGGCTGCTTTACTGAATGGGACCATAGCTCTGTACTGCTGCTTGGCTCTGTTTGGCTAATGTGCTGTCCTTTTACAGAAAGAAAACCAAGAAATCTAAGCCACCCTCAGTTCAGCTGACTCAAACATTTGTGATATTTGGCTGGCAGGCATTGGCAGGAGCTGTGCAATCGTTTTGTGTGTGTGTGTGTGTGTGTGTGAATATTGCTGCCTTAGAGATAAACCAGTGTGTTAGAATAATTGAGCATTGTTTATTGGTGGGGAAAAAAAGCAGTTCCAATTGCAGAAGTTGATCAAACTGAAAAATCCTGAAGGTGCATGGAGAGAGGCCCTGAAATGAAGTATTCATCATTCATGATGTGGAAGAGTTTGAACAAGAGAAGAGAAAGATCACAGGTTGAGAAAATGAAACATGTAAAGTGAAGAGCAGCTCTCTGATTCACCTCGCTCTCCTCTCTTTCTCTCTTTACTTTGCCAGTTCAAAGCAAATCTTTAGAACCCTACCTCACCCGTGTTTGTCCAGGTTTGTTTGATCTCCCTCTCTGTCTTTCTCTCTCTCACACGCACACATATTTAAACACATAACCAAATATGCATCAATACACACACACAGGCGTGCGCGCATCCACTCACAAACACACACGCGAACGGTGAATTATTCATAGAAAACAGTAAACAGAGACTTTACATTATTCATAGTTTGAGGTGTCGTTATGTAAGCCTCTCTGTTTGTCTTCCTCCCTCTCCCCGCTTGTGTTTGAATACCTCCTTGAATATTTGCTCTGTCTTGTCTCGGAAAAGTTGATGCTTCAAAAGATCATTTGAGGATCCCCGATTCGACTCACGCTCTTCAAGTCAAACATTCAGTTGTCCAGATGACGAAATCATCAGTACTCATTGTTAGCTGAGACGTTACCAGTCTGGGCTTGTGGGTAACCCGTGTGTGATGTAAGTCCAGTGCTGCTAAGCAGGAAATTACCTCAGAGAGGACACATGCTGTCCTCTGAAGTGCATGCTGAAAGGTTTGATTCAAGGGAGGTACACTAGAATAAGTGGGTAACAAGCCAAGATTATATAGGAAACAAAGAAATTATTATAATGTAAGTAATTTAAGTAGTGTTTAAGTAATTTAAAGTGGTGCATAACATCATGCATTTTACAGGAAAGAAGAACTTATTACATTTTAAGTACTGGGTAGTTTCATTATAATTTTGCAGACAAACAGTTTTTCCTCATCTTACGTATGAGTGCTTTCTGGGATGCACGCTGTATTATAAAATGGATTAATCTTACCATTTTACATCTTTATTTTTTACATCCTTATTTAATATTCCTTATGTTGATGTGCATGATGGTTTTTCTATATCTGTGGTGGCTGTAGCTTAGGAGGTAGAGCAGGTCACCAACTAATCAGATGGATGGCGGTTTGATTCCTGGCTGCTCTGGGTCCCATGCCAAAGTATCCTTGGGCAAGATACTGAACCCCAAGTTGCTTTCAACTCAAGCGTTGGAGTATGAATGTGTGTGAATGTTAGCCAATAAAAGCACGTCGCTTAGTTACACATAGAAGTGCTTGTATGAGTGGGTGTGAATGGGTAAATGTAAACGTGTTGTATAACACGTCTTTAAGCACTCGTAGAAAAGTGCTATATAAGAACTAGTCCATTTACCATTTATTATTATTCCATTTCCCCAACTTTATAGCAGACATTTAGGGATTTAGAACATTTTATTATTAATTCTGTTGTGTTCAATTTTAGTTTTGATTATAAATAAAACAAGATGAATTTAAATACAACTTAAAATGACTTATGTTGTACTTAAACTTACTTAGAATAATTTGGCTCTCCTTTCCTGTTAAATACTTAAAGTTATGTATTACTTAAAGTTATTATTGCTACTTAAGTTTGCCTGCAGTATTTACATTGTAATTAATATTATTTGTTATTTGTGATAGGAGCTTATTCCAACTCCTAGTTATACATTTTCAGAAAACAACAGCGCAAAAGCCCCCAAAATGGACAATGCCCTCTAGTGGCAATAATATGTCAGGACCAAAGTTGAAGTGAGGAACAATGGTTAAAGACCCAGAAAGTCAGTGTAGGAGGAGGCCGGGGTGGATGGATAGGTCACCAAATCACTGAACCTTTTTGAAACTGATGAGTATTATTAGTTATAACAACACCCAGTACTTAATAGCAGGTTTACTATAGCAGAACAAATCCTCAAACCTTAACAAAGTACTTACTTGAACTCTAAAAGAGATCTTTCCCTTTCTCTTAACCAAGTTGGTTGTAAAATAGTTGTAACACTTATACCAAGCGCCTGGATTCCAGTCATTATTTTGTCCCCTTCTTTCTGCTTATAACGCGTGCGTATTTGTGTGTCTGTTGATTCATTAAACAGGAAGTTGGCTTCATAATTAATTTCCTGTCTTAACGTCAGGAAGATGGATGAGGACGATTACGTCTTACAGAGACAAATGCAACAAAGCAGATAGCAGAGGATTTGGCTTTCTCTTGCAAAATTACTTTCAGTAGATGGATCACTGTGGGGACCTTGGACTTCTTCGACTGATAAAAAAGTCATTTTCTACGTAAACTGCATCAGCGGGCAGAAAAGACAGGAAGAACAAAAACACTGTCTGCATCATGAAATCATGCAAATTATACAAATTTCCCTGTGTGATGTTGTGATCTGTCTTGTGAAGGCTCCAACAAAACTATTGCATAACATGTGACTCATTTGACCATATGAACGATATAACACCATGCGGTCACAGTAAACACGACTGCATGTGCGTCATTTTGCTTAAAACAAAACGTCCACACATCCTCACATGAAGCTCGGTGTTATCATTCCGACCGCTCACATATTGCAGGTCGTGAACACAAACATGGGCGCAAACACCATTTGTGTATGCACGTGACAGACACTGAGCAACAACATTAAGAGTCTTGATTCTGGAGAACTTTTCCCCTTTCTAGCTCCATTTTGCTCTCTATCAACCCCAGAGGAAATTTAGACCAGATAAAGTTTTATTTCTGTGGTGCCAAAACACAGGATTACTAATCTCACCCCCTTATGGCATGTTCATGCTTTTGTGTCGGTTCTATGGAGAGCAGCTTTAGCTACAGTGTTTATTGTTTTTGTTTTCATGCCAGTAGGAAAGCGAGAACAGTCCTGATCTCATTTATAACCCAAGAGTACAATTGAATAGCAAAAATCATGCACACCAAAATATTGTGCACTTAAAACATAAAAAGGCAAGGTTAAGCCTCTCCATAATATAGCCTGAGCACCTAAAAGTGTGGAAAATTTACATTATAAGGTGGGGAAATATTGTTTGTTGACTTCTAGAACACCTGGAAGTTACTCACTACTTACAATTATTTATTAAATACACGTGTAGTAAAATACTGGTAAGTAACAAATTACACCCTTAGTCGCAGACCATGTTATAAAGTGCTACTCCCTGAAGAACCCTTTCAGTGTTAGGATAGTTGTGACTCAGGTGCTTAGGTAACACATGTTCTTAATTCAATCCCCAGCCTCTCTCCTTAACCCTGTCCACATATAAAACTGGTTGGTCACTGCTACTGTATTTCCCAGCCTGTCATATACCCCATTGGGAGCTGATTTCAGTCACTCACATAAAAGCTGAGTTTAACTTGATTAGCGTAACTACAAGTGTAATGTGTGTCCTTGGGTCCATTGCGCCATGCCACTGGTGTGTATGTTAATAGAACCAATGATAGAATTGAATAATTGCAGATCCTTTAGACCCGTTGATTATCTGTAAGCAAGTGTGAAGTTTGTGGTGAAAAAAGAAAGAACTCTCTGACAGAACCAGAAAAAATAATAGCTGGTTAAAGACTTAAGGCCTTATTAAGTTCAGCAGATAACCTATAACTTTTCCAGGGATGTTTGTAGTTGTAAACTGCAAAGTGTGTTCAATGTGGTTTTCAGCCCTGGAAATTATCCATATCTAGCTCATGTACTTGGAGTCACCCATTTCAACCTGAAGCTAAAATATTGCACGGCTTTATTAATTGCACTAATATTCATCCATGCATTTTCTTAAGTGCTTATCGATTTCAAAAGGATCATCACAGCTCCACATGTTTGATTTGGATGGTTTTTTCTTTTTTGTTTACACACCGGATTTCGTTCCAGACACAAACTAAGTGATTTGTGTTTTCTCCAAGGATCAAAACAGATATCTTTCAGTTTAGACAAATGTACAAACCACTACACAATCAAAAAATTTGTATTTTTATGGGTCATTGAATAAACATTTGCATGATATTAATGTAGCGTGACATTTTAGTGGGTCTATATTTACTAAATGGTACTCGGCACAGGTGCCCAGTGACACAGCAAATGGGTGCTCTGGAACGGCATCTCACAGCATGCAGTGAGGGGACGAGCCTCTCTTGAATGACTCAGACTCAGCTTTGCTCAGGTAAGGGAAGCACTCATGTAGGTTAAAGAATGAGCTGGATGACTGAACTGAGTCAAGCACATGCTCGACACACTAATTTAAATAAATTGCACTGATCATATATTGTGTATCATAACAACTTGTACCCTCAGTCTTTTCCACCTTATGTCGACACAGCGAGCTGATTATGATAGATACTCATTTTATCACAAAACAAGTGCAAATTGAACTCTGGAGCAGCTAATGAGAGGGATGCAAACACACTGATGCTAACCTCCGTTCCTAACATCCAGAGGACACAGTGGCTGCAAAAAGAGAGCACCAGTCACAGCATCCCACCTTTTCCTCTTCACTCCCCCTCCTCCTCATGCCTCTCTTTCCTCTTGCTTGTCCTATTACACATGTCACCATGCAGATCTGTCTGTTTGTGGCGACAGAGCTGAAGAGGCTCCTGTTTCAGTTCTCTCCATTCATCTTCATGTGTCATGTGGAGCCGAGTCGCTCTCTGCTGAACTTGAAACGCTGCTGCAGGACGTAGCATTTCTCAGAGCCTGGATTTTGACTCTGCTGACTGTGCGTATATGTCTGTGCTCACATATATATATGTGTGTGTGTGTGTTGTTTTCTAATCTCAACACCTCACTCGCTGTCTTTCTTCTTTTTCCCCCCTTCGTTCTCACTCTGGCTTTGCTGATGCCTTGAAGGTTAGTGGTAGAGTGAACGCCATCACTCCCGCAGGATTTTAACAACACTGGCACCCATACGTGGACATGTGCAGTTGAAAAAAATTGGCCTGGCAGCTCTTCAGCCAGTTGGTATCCTCTGAAGACAGAGTGTAATAGAGGCGAGTCCCAACTCCTGGGTCACCCTTCGCTTCTGTGTCATGAGAAAATGAAATGAGGTGGGAAAAGGATGAGTGGGCATACAGTTAGTGAGTGATTAATTTCTTACTGTTAAGAATATGCCAAATAGAAGTTAGGGAGATATGCAAAACATAGATTTAAATATACTTTTTTGATGGATGATGATGGCTTTCATGACAAGAAATATTTTTCTTTATTCTTTTCCTTTTTGTGAACCAGATATCCCTGAATAAAAGAACCAGCGCTTATTGGACGTCCTTTTATTTGTGTGTCAGACAGGTAGTAAGTTTCTGTTTATGTGTGACTGTTCAGCAGCTTTAGCTGAAAGCTACAACACAAAAAAGGCAGTGATAATGCAAGAGCCCGTAGAGCTGGGAGATGGATAGATTTGGCAGGATCTAAATGGATGGCGATAGAGAGATATTTTGGCTCTTGAGAATAGAAGGGAGGAGACAAAAGACAGCAGGGAATGTAAAGCTTTATTCTTTTTCTTGCGCTGCTGACAGCCAGGCCTGGGTAAAGAGCACTGAAATGAATGGCTGAGTGAAGAAGAAGGAAGGAGGAGGGAGAAGGACTAGACGTGGGGGGAAGGCAGAGGATGAGAAGACAGGAGGAGGGTTCATGATCCATCTTTTGGGACCTGACACCAGATCAATACTCACTGAACCAGGGCAAAGCGCTCACATCTCTCTGAATCTCTCACCCTTGCTTTCCTTCTTGCTCTCAATCTCAAGACCTCAGCTTCATTCATCTCCTCCCTCTATCCTCATCTTTTCTCTGGTGGCTGTATCTGTGACCTTTCTCACATTGTTCCTTACACACAGACCAGCAGGCTGCCATCCCACAGTGTACACAGGCTGCCAATATTTGTACTGATACTAACACTGATAAATCTTCAAATATCCATCCACCCATTTTCTTCCGCTTGTCCAATTCAGGGCAGGAAGGAAATCTTCAAATATGAACATTTTAATGTTAAATACTCAGTGTCTGAACCAAAATTTGAGATACTGTAAAATATTCAGCAATATATATTTTTCATCTGTAAAACACGGTGGAGGCTCTGTCATGGTTTGGGGCTGCATTTCAGCCAGTGGTGTTGAAGATCTTGTCTAAACTGATGGAATTATGAACACTTTAGCAGGATTGTCAGATTTTGATCCACCGTGTAGTGCCATCAGAAGAGTGTCAGTGGCTCTTTTTTCAGCATGACTGTGATACCAAACACACTGCCAGTGAAAGAATATCTGGATACACAATGGAACACTGTCAGTCATGGATTGGCGTCCCCAGAGCCGGGACTTCACCATTACTGAAGCAGTGTGGGATTGTTTTGACAGAAAACAGGACAAAAGGCAGCCAACATGCAAAGAGGAGCTTTGAATGTCCTTCAAGAAGCCTGGAGAACGATTCCTGAAGGCTACTAAAGAAATGAGAGAAAGCTGCCTGAGAGAGTTCAGGTTGTGTGGACGAATGAAGGTGGTCAGACCAAATATTGAAAAAATATAAAGCAATGAGGATGGCCCAAGACTTTTACACAGTACTGCTGTGCTCAGCTTATTCCATAAAGTAATGCAGATCTAGTATGGATGCAACTAAAATTCACCATCAGATAATGTGCATACAGAGAACAAGAAGCGAGCACTTAATGACCAGAGAAAAGGGATGATTTCATTGAATCTATATTCCCATTTGACAGACTGCATAATCCTCATCATAATTCCACATGTAGCTAGTGGATGATTTCTACAATAGCACATGTCTTTCTAAATCTGAAAATGTAACCAGCTGTTCACTGTAACCGTTAGCCAAGACCTGAGGACCTCCGGTACAGCTGTCAGGGGATGCATTGCATCACATCCATCTAAGAGTACGTGAGCAAAATCGGTGCGTATCATTGTCTGTTCTGCAATCCTTCAAGCCATATGCTTGCACGCTCTGACAGAGTGACAGACAGAGAGAACAGAGATGAGGTTAAACCAGACGAGGCACAGATAAAGTATGAAAGCACGAGGCAGTAGGCTGTGGCGTCTTATGTCATCGCATAAGGCAGCAGATGCGCCATCAAATTCAATTAACAGCTTAGCCCCCACTGAGTGATGCTGGCTTAGCCTGACCAAGATGACATCAGGGAATATGGAAGCTTGTTTTTTTTTTCCCCTGGAAATCCCCATAATGTTTTCACTCATCTCAAACTGACATCGGCATCCGTTCCCTGCCACTCACATCTTACAGATGACTCCAGTAATGGACTGGCAAGAATTGATTATGGAAGCCAGGAGGAACAGATTATTTGATTACTAGTGGCAACCCCACAGAAAACACAATTATTTCAAACACATTAGGAGGCACCCAGCCAACCTGCTAACCTAATGAAATATAATGAGTTAATAATCAGTAGCTTAGAAATTGTACTGAAGCTGGTGAATCTAATTTTAATTCCATCAACCAAACTGAAATCAATGGGGCGTCTCCGCTGTGAGACGTCGACCAATCACCTCCTTACTTTTTTAATCTTCTTTCTAAAGCACAATGTAAAGGTCATCGGTTCAAAGATTGGCTATAAATCTATAAATCATCTGCTTCTTGATGACTGTATATATCATTAAAAAAAAGTTAGCCACATGTTCACAGAAATGAGAGTCAGGGTTGCCTAAGTAACAGAAATCTTCCACAGATATACTGTGGACATCACTCGCCCTACAAATATTCACACTTACATATATATTTATGTAGAGACGATTGAGAGAGAGATATTTTTTTTTTCATGTGTGGGAAGCATCTTATCCCGGACAATCCAAATTATGGCATGTTATGTTATATAATAATCTTTCCATCTTGAACATATATACAAATACGGTGTGGTAACCTCAGATTACGGTCTGTCAGAGGAAACTGAGGCATGATTACTGAGAAAGAGAGGGCAGCAGACCTCATTGTCTCCTCAGAGAGATCCTGCAATCACAAAAGCATGCCCTCACGCTATTTTTTTTGCTCTTTCATTTTTTTTTCTAATCTTCTGTGTTTTAACTCCAGAGAGCAGGAAAGAGAGAGATTCTGAATTCAGACAACAAAGAAATAAAATATACATTCAAAGAACATCTATAATCCCTGCGGTGAAAAGCATCAAAGTGAAAAAAATGAGTAGAAAAAAAGAGCAAAATCAGGCTGTAGAGAGACAATAAGAGTATCGATCAGTGGGGAAAAATATTTTAGTTATTTAGTTATTATCGCATATTCAACTTCAGTCAACTTCTCTGATCGCTTTTGTTCAATAAATAATGGCAGTTAAAAATATTCATTTAACCTGCAGATATTTCGTTTCCAATGAAAGACAAAAGGAAACAAATTACAGGAATGATTTAATTGGACCGTTGGCAGGAAGCAGCACTCCTGAGGAACTAGCGGAAGGTCGAAGGGATGAAAGGTGGGGGATGGAGTCATATGAAGAAAAGAGGTGCTCTGGGAGACCGAAGAAGGGGAGATGTGCTCAGGACGAGGTCAGGGGTCGGTGTGACAATGTCACCATGACCCCCCTCCCTGGCACGATGTCTGAGGAATGCTGAGGAAGGGGCTGTGAAAGATGGTTAAAGGCAAACATAGATGTCACCTGTTAGCATCAAAGTGCACTGAAGGGGGCAATAGGCTTACAAACAAGTTACAGGAAGAATAAAACTTTGAAATCAAATCTCATCGAAATAAAAAATCAGCCCACCTCCTACATCTTATACCATTCATGCTACTTCTGTCTTAATTAATGACATATCAGCTGTCAGTGATGCCTGCTCTCACTCATGTTATCCCTGCTTTATGGTTTTTCACATTTGAAAGGGCTGAAGAATTAGAGGCAGAGTCATTACTGCAGATGGAGTAACAATCCTATTTTCACTGAAGTGTTTTTAATAGAACATCTTATTTTCTTTTATTTGCTTTCATCAAGAAAATCATTTCCCTATCATCCCTAACTAGGACTGACATTTGCTTACTTGGCAAATATGTCATCTCATATCCTATTTCCATTTGACCACAAGCTGTGAAAAACACAAGCATAACTTGCACACGGACACAGTCGTGTCTGTATGCACACGCCTCACGCCTGTATTATTCCTCCATTTACTGAATAATGTATGAGTTGTCTGCCAGTGTGCTTCCCTGACAGATGCTCCCCTCTGTCACTCATCCAGCATTACCCCCCCCCCCCCCCCCACACACCTCCCCCCCCCCCAAAAAACCCCCCCCCCCCCCCCCCCCCCTCCCCCCCCCCCCCCCCCAAAAACCCTGAGCTCCCCGACAAACACTCACACATCCTGGTTATGTCCAGAGGTCACACAAGGGCATGACAGAGACAGTATGCTACTGCACAAAACAAATGGTCTCCCAGTTCCTCCCAGCAGTGTAGTGGCTGCTCTGCAGCTCATGCTCATGCTTCATTCTCATTAGCTTAGGGCAAGAGTAAAAGCTTTATTAAGTGGGTATTGTTCACACAAAGCGCAGGAGAGAATGAGGGAGAGAGTGATGCCATCATGCTGCCAGCCAGGCTCTCCTTTTAAGTTTGCATCAGTGGAACTTATCAGAGCTCTGGAAATCAAGATGAGAAGGTGGAATGAGAGGCTTTTGGAAATAAGAAATCTGCTGGGTATAATTTCCTCTCCTCGCTCTCAGATGCTCTTCCTATCAACGCCATTGATCTAGTGTGTCTGGGGGATCTCTCTGCGTCTCTGGTCTGTCTGGGAAAAGAAACCAAAGAAGAGGAGTGGGGTGGGAGGGGAAAGGGAAGGAGACGAGCAGGAGGAGGGAGGAGGCGGAGGAGGAAGGCAAGATGAAAGCAGCTGGTGGAAACGTGATGATAAACAGCAGTTAAAGACAGGGGATGGAACAGAAATGTTTTTTTGTTGTTTTTTTTGGGGGGGGGGGGGCTTTCTCCGCCACACTGTGAAATTAAAACTCTACTATTCTTGTTTTAAACCTGAGCCTTGATCCTCTCCTTCCAACCTTGCTGATGCACCCTCAAGCAAGCACATAATGAATGTTGCTCTGCTCTACGCCGTCTACAGTACATTGCAAGGCCATTTATTCCCGGTGAGGACAAGGGCATAAGAGTCACACAGCCAATGTGCAGCAAACCAGCTGGATGAACCGGGGTCTCACTATCCCATTAAGTGTGCACCTATCCGATATATTCTCACCCATCAGCAATAAAACATTAGCACTGACAAGTGTAGCGGGCAAAAATCAAGGGCTAATTCTGACATGCTTTTGCCCTCTCATTCTCCTTCTGCCTTTCCCATATCTTAACAGGCCAGCTGGATTATCAAGAATCTGAAGGTGATTTTCACAGGTAGGATCGATGACCAGAGGGCGATAATTGGAATAAAACCTTTGTAATATTTATATATTGCTGTGAGCTGTGCAAGCTTGCTAAAAATACCCAACCAATAACCTCAATTAAGCACACTCACTCTCACTGTTCAGCACAGTTAGTGCCTTCCTGAATATATCATAATATATTTGCTGACTTTGGGCTCCAATTAACTGCACACACAATAATTTTGCAGCAGTTAAAGCAGGTAATGACCATGTGAGGATCACTGCTGAACAGGAAGTCTGTAAGCTACCCCAGTGCTGTATCTGACATATTATCCTCTCACAAAGATGACATACTGGCAACACTCAAACATGAATGTAAGTCCAATATTACTACCCTTTTAACTTTTTTTATTGATTAGCTTGACCTCCACTATTATAACAAATATACTATGACGCTATGGAACTGGCTTTGCAGTCATTGTGAATCTGCTCTTTATTGCGGGGCAGGTAGCATGTTAGCATGATTGCATGTTCATGAAACCATTGATGCACAAGTATAAAGCTGTGGGCTGCAAAACTAAACCGATTAATTTAAAAAAATGCTAAAATGCAGAATTGTGCTGCATCCAGTGTGAATAAACACATATGGCTATGACTCGGGGCAGCTTTAATGGCTTAATCATCACTGAATCCCTTTCAGCTGAGACTTTTTTTTTTTGCTGGATGAAACTTTTGAGCGCTTCTGTTCTCACTCCAATCAGTGATGTCACAGCAGGTGCTTTGCCTTTGACAGCTGATGGAAAGCTCCTGCTGTGACATCACTGATTAGGAATGTGGTGAAGAGTGCAACATGCCTGAAAGTTTCAAGCAAAGAGAGACTGCTAGAAATTTTTCATCTCTGTGTGAGTCTTTCTTGGGTGATACAGTACACAGGTGTGTGTGTTTGTGTATATATATATATATATATATATATATATATATATATATTTTTCTTTTTTTGAGAGATATAAAACAACATATTGTGACAGATTTCTCACTCTCAAAATAT
>VUQK01024338.1:71392-81826 GCA_015106715.1 Bujurquina vittata
ATATAAAATAAAAATCAATAAACAAAAATATATAAAATAAACTATTTATAGATAGATAAATACAGATATATATATATATATATATATATATATATAACACATTTTTATGATTTATTCATCACATACAGTAACACTATGGGATTCTGTAGGACTAAGGTTTCCTTTCAATGACCAGGATAGGAGGAGGAAGAGACCAAAAAATCTACTAGAGATGTGAAGAAGAGGAGATGCTCAGACACAAACTCAACATCATCACTTAAGCTCCACTTATTCTGAGAATGATATTGACTTATCATTTCTGTGTTTGTAGTTGGTTTCTGGTTAAGTACAGGTTAAACAAGCAGAGCACAGTCGCGTTGCATGTGATTTTCAGACAGATGAAGGAAGCTGTGTGGATGCCAGGCTGATGCTGGCGTGGTAATCAATCAGAGGGGCGCGGAAAATCATTGCGATATGTTATTATTAGAACAAAATAGCCAATTTGTCAATCCATTATGCAAACACACGCACACAAACACACACAGAGGTAGCCTCCAACGCTTCCTGTGGGCCTCACAGTACATGCGCTGTTTGCACAGCAGAAATTAGATCACTCATGAAGTCCCCTGGGTCACAATTCCTCAAGAGAAGGGAGAGAGGAAACTGTGGATGAGCAGAGCTTCGGCTTCTCCAGCATAGAGACAATAGAGTGCATGTGTGTGTATATGTGTGTATGGGGGAGGGGGGGGGTATCTGGCTGATAAGAGAGGAAGGAGGGTGAGTGTGTGTGTGGAGAGTAAAGCATGACGACAGATAAGAACGAGGAGCGACGTGGCACACAAGTAAGAGAGGGCGGAACAGGGGCCAGGCTGGTGCCCCGCTGCATTTTTATCAGGTCTGAGTCGCCATGAGGATGGATGCAGGGTGCAGACACAGTTCACCATTCAAGGACAACTTGTCATCTCATCGCGCCATCTCGCCCCTTTGTGCTCTTTCTTTATCCCTCTAGCTTTCGTGTTCCTTTATTCCCTCTTCTCCTTTTTTTCTTTCACCTCTGTGCTGCCAGTGTGGAACCTGCAGCTCATCTCGCCTTGATTAAAAAAAATTACTCTGCATACATTTTTAGAGTGTATTTTCCTAATCACACAAAGAGTTTTATTAAATGTCAGGACAACTTAATTTTGAATTCGGTCGTACAGCTAATGAGGTGTCCTGCACCGGTGAAAACATGGTTGGAAATTGTTTCTTAGCTTGTTTGTACATCAAGCTCAAATGTTCTTAATTATCATTTTTTGTCATTTATTGAAATCCTATTGGAAAAAAAGAAAAAAGCATCAGTTCCTTCTGAGTCCTGATTCAACCTTGAAAATATTGGCACAGCAGGAAACAGGTTGGGTGTAACATGATTGCCCCCTGGTGGTCACACCCAGCAGCTGGCGTGCAGAGCGCAGCTTTAACGATCACCTTCATTGCTTTAAAGGGTGCTCCTCAATCTTTCCCATGTGCACTGGACTTCATCTCCATATTCATTTGGCTACAATCAGCTGCACCAGACTACCCAGAGGTGACAGAGGTACGCCATAGCTGTAACTTTCTGATTAAAGTCCTTCTCTGGATCCTGCTTTGAAGTCAGTAATGATATTCAGCAGGCCCAGATCACACAGAATGAAAATTATTATGAAAGTGAGATTCAAGATTGGTTAGGGGATTAAAAGGGGATACGTACCACTATGACACAAAAGATCAAGTTTACATCAATATTTACATCACAGTTTTGAGATTTGCAGAGTTTAAGTGTAGTGGTGAAAATATGAAGTTACAAAAAGTGTCTTTACGTGTAGTTTTGTGGTGATATGTGAAAATGTGGTTAATGATCTATACAATTTATAATTTATACAAGGGGTTATTGCAGCAGGTAGCTCTGCATATTTGATTTAGCAGAATTTTACGGCGCATGCAACCCCAAAGTGTATTTGTATCTCTGGCTGGAATCAAACCGGTAACGTTTCACTTCCCAAGTGACTGCATTAACCACAACACTGTTGGAGGAGCATGCCTATACTTGCAATCCAGTTATTTAATGCTATTTAATGATGCTGCAGTGGGAAGTTTTTTACTCTTCATCACATCTACATTTATTTGTATTTTGCATGTATTAATTTACCACTCCAAAAAGAAAAAATAGCTCTTCATCCATGTTGCCTCCATCCAGGCAACCTGTGCAACTGCTTTGCAATTGAAAGTGGTTGATCAGAGGTTGAGGGTGTCGCACGCTCAACCTCTGAGCAAGCTTCCTATTTTTACTCCAGTGTGACTGAACCTCGAGGTAGTTCAGATGAGAATGTGTAATGTGAGGTGTTTCTTTCATGATGAAGGGAGCATTTCTTTGCAATCCTGCAGATTGGTCTCAGTGGTGAACCGAGAGAATTTAGAGCAATAACTTTCTCAGGCCAGAGTTATTGCAATGCCAAAAGAAAATTTTTGGGGAAAAAAAAGAATTACAGCACATCAGTCAAATGCATCTTTAACTTTATCATGTGTTTTGCCTCAACTTTTTGGCAAATGAGTGAGGGGAGGTGGAGAAAGTGTCTGTAACCATAACTGTACAAAACCTTGTAAATTGTGCTGTCAGTAACGGTCTATGTACAACCCTAATGCTGTTTTTTCCACTATGTTGATCTGAAAGAAATGCTATCCAGATTACAAAATACAGAAATGTGGGTCTGAAGTCTGAGATTTTAAAGTGTCCTGTGGCGATGGGCTCACCAGCAATAACTTTGATACACCAAGCACAGCAAATACAAATTAGTCAACACAGCAAAATTTTATTTTATTAGGTTTTTTTACAGGATAAAAGTAAAATAGTCCTGGTGCTTCTGGCAGTCAGTCTGCTGAGACTGAGACATGTTAAAATTCAGTTCAATTCAACTCAGTTTTATTTATATAGCGCCAAATAACAACAGTTGCATCAAGGTGCTTTATTTTGTAAGATAAAAACCCTACAATACAGAGAAAACTTAACAATCAATGGACCCCCCTTTGAGCAAGCACTTATAGTGACAGTGGGAAGGAGAAACTCAGTTTTAACAGGAAGAAACCTCCAGCAGAACCAGGCTCAGGGAGGGGCAGCCATCTTCAGCAACTGGCTGGGGGCCAACTGGGTCCAACCATCCAATTTCTCCTGCTTATGTAATTCAGGATTCCAGGGGGGTTGCGCCCTATCCCAACAGTCATAGGGTCTACTAACACGGAGAGACTGACAACTATTCACACCTGATGGCAAGGTAGAATGTGTTAATCTATCACATGTCTTTGGACCATAACAAGAAGTCGGAGCACCGGGAGGGAACCCACACAGGTGCAGGAAGAACATACAAACTCCACACAGAAAGGCTGCAGCCGCTGTGGGACCTTTCTGCTAATGTGTGAGCCAACAGTGCTGAGCACAGCATCACCATGCTGCCTGGTGTTGAAACTGCACTTGTTTTTTATTTTCTGTTCGTAAATGGGAAATTAATTTAATGTGAGCTTTCTTTAACCTATAATTAAGGATTTTCAATATTTTTCCCCATATTGTTTTTTTCTTTAATATGAGTTCTTATGGGTTGGCAAATTGATGCAGTGATCAGCTCACTGCAAAGATGGTTCTGGGTGTAAAACTTTCTTTCTGTGGGGAGTTTGGATGCAGTGCGGGTGCTCCGGTTTCTTCCCCCCCACACTCCAAAGACTGGCAATTTAGGTTAGCCGGTGATTCGAATCTGTGTGTGAATGTAAAACAACTAAAACTCTTGAGTGTGTATAGAATAATGTGGTTTCCAGTGTAAAGTAAGCTCAGAAATGTGCCCTTCTGTTCCTGCTGGTCTGCCCTATTTGAGATCAAAAAGGACCACATCTGGCTGAGGAGCTAAAATTGGTTCGACAGCACCTCTTGCATCGATGCCACATTCAGGATTCAGTATTGCCATCTGCTGTGTGTAAGATTAAATTACGCCTTAATTTTTGTCACTTTTCTCTCTGACTTGTAGGTGGCAGCAGACACCAACTTCTGAGTGTAACCCAGAAACTGCTTTCCACTGCTGTTTATGTTAGTAATTACAGAGTCATTAAAGCTCACAGATCCTCCTCAGCTGTCGCCACTGACTATTATCTGCAGATCAATGACACCGTGCGTGTGTGTGTGTGTGTGTGTGTGTGTGTGTGTGCGTGTGTGTGTGTGTGTGTGTTGCAGAGTGGATGTGCTTGTGGTGAGAATGAGGGTGGAACGAATACTTGGGGTTGAGTGCGAGTAATGGGGCATAATTAGGGGTGAATGTTGACACAGTCGCACACACACCAGGCGAGCACACATGCGATAGCCTGAGGTAATTTGGCGGCACTAAATGAGATTATCAGTAGCGAGGTGATTAATGAGCATCCCTACTGCAGAGCCTTATAATCAACAGCCACCGCTCTGCTGTGATACGCACTAGCTGGAGCTCTGCTCAGGTACATGATACCCAGCACCTGCTGCTAACATCAGCTTCTCCGCAGCACATCACCGCACCGGGATACACAATCAGCTCAAATCTGAAGTGATCACTGGGGTGCCAGGGAAACTTTTAATTGCATTATTGGGTACTGATTGAATATATTCGCATGCTGCAGCAGAGGATTTAATTAAGTTTGTCTGTTTAGTGGGATTAGTTTAACTGAAAGTGATCACTGTGTTGAAATTAGGGGAGTGGGTGAAATTTGACCAGTCAAAATGCGCACTGTGCTATGATTTGACCCGCACCTGTTATATGCAAATATAATCATGGTAAATATTAGGTGATAGTAAAATTTGAAAAAAAAATCTAAAAATAAAAAATGAAAATAATAATAATAATACATGTTGCAAATATTGCACATTAAGAAGAAAAGCAGAAAAGATAATTGTTTGTACAACAATAAAAAATAAAAGGATTTACAGTAAATACGGTATAGACTATGTGGTCATCTTGAGACACAAACACTATCCTCACTGTCCTCCTTTTGGCTTCCCTGTACAGTACAGCGTAGTACGATAACATGAATGAACTGTAGTATAAATTTTTAAATGTTGGATTTAAAAAACATATATCACTTTGTGGCTCTACAATATCTCTCTCCCATGGCCTAAAATTGAAATAATTACAACTTTACATCAACCTGACTTTTCTCAGTTAAAAAATAATCATGAACAACTTGTGCAAATATAGCTGTGCCTGGCTGGCACACTAGATTTTATCATGGCTGCAACACTGGGGGCAGTTATAACCTGATGTTACAGCTGCCCCCGAGTCACACGTGCCAGTGTGAGCAGCTTGTTTGTCTGCGCTGCCTCTTATAAAATGAACAGCTTTCGCTAAATGACATTTAGAGGGACGTATTGAAATTCTAATATAGAAGCTCATCATCGTGTGAATATGTCTGCAAAAAGCACAGTTTATGTATGCGTCAGTTTGGCTGATTTAAAGTGGCTTTGTTGCAGGATTGTGGATTCACTTGCACAGATCTTACAAACAGAGGTCTAATTAGGTGTCCCAAAATGTTTTTTTGTTTTTTTTTTAAAGTCACATTAGATATTAGGTAGTTGATAGATATACATCAGTAATGTGGGCTTTAAAAAAAGATAAAAATATGACTCATTTTTTAGTGTTACAATAGCCTGAACCATAAAGGGTTTGTGTTATATTTGATATCACTAAATTTAGAAAATGTGTCTGATTTATTAGTAAGTAGTGCACATAAATTTCTTCAATCAAAAGATTGCTGTTGTATTTTAACTAGTCTGAGTTATGAAAATGTAACAAAAATGTTACAGTTGTGTGTGATCTCCCCTACAATGCATCAAAGAAAGCTCTTTTTAAAAACATAGCTGTCTACGCGGTGTTACTTTGGTGCAAATGTTTCCTTTTTGTCTCTGACTGAAAATCATAAGAAAGCACTGAACACCTGAATTCATTTGAAGGGTAGCACATCTAAAATAAAAATAAATAGGGTAAAAAAAAGAAAAAAACTCTCATCTACTTCTGTAATATTTGTTCATTTCCAAGGTTTTGTCTGTTATTTTTTTTTTTTTTGTCCCTGATATCATGAACCTCACTCCTCTCTCAGAGCTGCAAATGATGGAAAGTGTGAAAAGCCAGCCGCTGAGAAAATCAAAGTGTGCCAAAGACAGACCACTGCCATCGAGCGGGATAAAACTGGGGCGTCATGGGAAATGTGGTCTTTATTTTGAAGAGCAAACGTTGACCAAAACAATCCTGCAAAAAGATGAACAATGTTGGCCAAATCTGCTTCTACAAAACTCAGTCATCTTCTGATCACCACTGGTGTGTTAACTGGTGCCGATTAATTTTAGGATTGATATTTTCAAAAGCGTAATGTGGCCTCGACAACCATCTATTTTGTTCTCACCTCCTACTCAGCAGTGGACTAAGCTGCTTCAGCACCTCAGTGTGCAGACACCTCAATCAGATAATGCTCTCTAGGTCTCTATAGCTAGCTGTTTGAAGTAGCTCCAGTGAACTGCAGCCCTCCCCCAGCATTTGCCTCTTGTTCTGCGAGAGCTGTGCAGTGTGTGCGGGGTGATGAGGTCAGGGTGACTGGGTCCCCTCCATCTCCATATAGGCTGTAGGCTACAGCTGTTCCTATGAGATTGGCACCTCAAACGCATGGGCCGAGCCTTAGATGTCGCTGCATGTGTGTGTTTTGTGTGTGTGATAAGGGCCAGAGGATAGAGACATCTTTATGGTGTAGAAGTGGGTGGATTATCTCATCATCGCTGCATTAAATACAAAGATGGAGGGAGTTAACCAGGTGCTGCAGTACCCACCCTGACTGCAACCTTTCACCTTTACTACAGCAGACCTGGATCTTCATTCCCTTTCAAACCCTCTCATCATGTAGGGTTTCACACTGGCACTACGTACATTATGATCTACTGTCACTGTACCCTTTTCCTACCACTTTCTAATAAGGCATGCATTATATTACAATCTTACTAATGATTTCAGTGATATATGATGAATAATGTATGCGAATATGGTGATATCCTGCTGTATTATGTCTGTCAAATCCCGCACCAACCCCAAAAAAAAAAAAAAAAAAAAATTATGAATGATGCTCTAATGAGTACAGCTCAGTCTTCTGGATCATGTGACAAATATAGACCCTGGTGGTGTGTATTAATCCACAGCTGAAAATGTACAATTCCTGTATATTGTAGGAAAATAATATACTTTGTTTTTAAACAACATTATGCCCATCATACAGATACAGTACAGTGCAATGCTTCTGTCTTTAGTAGGAATGAGTGAATATAAAATACCTTGCTTTAAACATTGCTATGAAATGTATTTTTTGCACACAACATATAATTAGTTACGAGCTTTTGACAAAACCTGTCATGCAGCACACAGTATTCAGACTACTCTATAATGGGATGCAGTTAGAGGAACACGATCACAGATGCGTCTGAGTACCTCCACCAAAGAGCTCGTATGATTGGTTCGGTTTGTCCGGCTGGTTATGTGTTTGCCAGTTTGCTTTCCAGGATTACTGAAAAAGTTATGGGTGGATTTCAATGACTTAGAAGTGATTAACTTCCAGATCTGGAACTGGATTCAGAAATCTGTGGAAGGACTGGATATTTTGCATCAGATCATCACAAAAAAGCCCAGGATGCACCTGCCTCTCGCCAAGTGAGTGCTGGGATTAACACCCCCACCCCACCCCCCACCCCAGAAGACAATGGATGGACAGAGGGAGCTTTATAAAAACATACCCAACTGAAATAAGAATATTTGCATTCTCAAGAAAACATCACAAACTAATCTGGACCCAGATATCCTTCTGGATCCAGCTTTGTGTGGCGGGACTTTTCAGCCTTGGTATATTTGTGCAGTCTCTGGTTTTATTGTTATTGTTTAAAGCAACATTTATTGTGTGCATTTTATTCTTAATATTCTTGATTCATTTTTGATCAACAACATGTGTGTACTTTAAATAAAGATGAATTAGGAACGAAAGCACTGAGGAGGGAATATCAAGCCAACCGTGTGCTCAAAACTGATTATTTCAGTGTTCACAAAACACTGCTGACACCACTGCCACACTTTCCAAGTTGCGCTGGCCCAAAGCAGAGCCACTAAGTGATCCCAGCTACAGAGCAATGTGTGTGTGTGTCTGTATTCCCTGCATTTATCATCCTAGCGATCAGCACATGACTAATATTTACCCTGACCTCATCACTATTCATCTGTTGATGGCTCAGCATCGCCGGGATTGATTGTTTATCATCCCAGGCAAACATACGGTGTCGAACAAAGAATGCATACGGTAGGAATATGAAGCGCTCTCGTGCTGCTTTCTGAATCAGTACCATGTGAGAGTGAGTGCTGCGCACTCAGGAAATCTGCTGATATCCGTGTCTTCCTAAATCTATTCAATATGCTTCCTTAAATCACAAAGTGACAAGCTAATGACACGACACGTTAGTGGCGTCGTCACTGCACAAATATGTGCTGCTGCATGTTGTTTATGGCCGTGCATTAGTTCTTTGATCTTTTGCTTTTTCAAATCAAATCAGTCTGTAAAAAGACCGCAGTACACTTTGTGTAACAGATCTGTGTATTTATGCATTATATTAGTGCTCTTGCTCTTTCCTCCTTCAGCTCTGCTCGTGTAGGTTGCCATTTAAAGTGGTTGAATAATTGAGGAGTAACATTTGCGTCAGCCATCCTGGTGTGTGTGTGTGTGTGTGTGTGTGTGTGTGTGTGCGTGTGCGTGTGTCTGTGTGTGTAAAAGAGAGAGAGAGGACGGAGGGACAGGTCACATGCACCCACTGGATTGGCTGCAGCTGAGCAGCCATTATTAGCTGTGCCATTATCACATCACATAGAGTAGAAATGACGTCTTTGTATGCAGAGTTAATTTAATACGCAGTGAGGATTTTTGTGGTGCAGTACTGCCTTATATTAACTGGATATTCTCTTGTAATGACCAACAGGAGGAAAAAAGTCAGTATTCTGACACATATTTTTTTTGTTAATAATCCAAAACAAACACACATTAAAGGGCCGGGCTTTCTTTGTTCTAATGTTTTGTTATTGTCAAAAAAAGTTTCAAAAAAAGAAAGAAAAAATGACAAAGACTCAATACTACCAACTGCTAATACTTTTCAACTTCCACACCCTGTCCTTGTAACTAGTTACAAATTAGTTTATAACACCTACTCTTGGACTAGAGCAGCTGTGCCTGACTCACAGCCCTTCAGTTCATTCACTGTCTAAAACAAGCTGTTTTAACTACTCTCTCATTGAGGTCACTTCAAGCCCGCTTTCTTCTGATTGGCTGCCCTTCTAAAACTAAATACTGGAAGAGCAGGTGAAGGGGGGCTGCCGTGCCTAAGATGCCCACATAAGGAATATCTTCTCTCACTGACATCACACAGAACCAGGAGCTAAAAAAATGTCAGGAAGTGGGCAGTCTGAAGCCTGAGCCTTTCACTTACTTACTTGTACACAAGCTGTTGTTGTTATTTGACCATATTTTTCATTAGTTTCCACCACCGTTCACTTTATATGACAGAAAATAAGGAATAGCATGAAAGCCGGCACAAACATCACTCAAATGGAAGCAATTTGGGATTTTTTTTTTAGCTGTGGATGAAGCGCATTGATTCATAAAAGTACGAAGGTATACTGCTTTCAATAACTTTGGGCTATCAGCGGAGGCCTTGAAGCACTGAGGAATCAGATATATTAATATTGTTAATACTTTGCCACAGACAAACAAGCTCCAGGGTCAGTCCACTGTTGCCTTTGTTCTACGTAATTTGTTATGAAAACTCTAGAAATGTATCACTTCATCAACAAATATCAATTTACCTGGATTCTAGGTGAGCACTTCCCTGAGTGCCGCATGTTGTTGATGGTGATTAAGTCAGTAATTCAGAAATTATTCATTTCCTTATGGGATTACCTGAAATGTACATAATTATAAATAATTAAAATTTTCTGGATCCCCTTCTGTGACCTTTCTTCATGCCTGAATCCCAGTTTGAAAATGTAATAACTTAAATCCACAAGACTTTCAGTTTGTTAGTCAGCGAGCGTGCCGGCATTTTGCATTTCTCTTGTAATAGTTCATAACCCTAACCTCTGAACCACGGTGTCTCAGAGGTAACCGAGCCCAACCAGAGGATTAATCCTCAAAATGGCCGCCTCACTGAGGTGACCTTTTCTAAGAGAGGTTCCCTAACCTGAATGAATACTGTTTCACTGGCAAACACGGGCTGACCCAACTAATCAAAGCCTGGTGTGTGTGTGTGTGTGTGTGTGTGTGTGTGTGTGTGTGTGTGTGTGTGTGTGTGCGCGCGTAGATGGATAGATAGAAAAACACAAATATGCGTGAAAAACATTTACATTCTACACAGAATGACAGATCTGC
>VUQK01024338.1:81846-98601 GCA_015106715.1 Bujurquina vittata
AAGACTGTGGTGTGTGTGTGTGTGTGTGTGTGTGTGTGTGTGTGTGTGTGTGTGTGTGTGTGTGTGTGTGTGTGTGTGTGTGTGTGTGTGTCCGTGCGTGTCCAATTTCAAACTGCACACCTCATGAGTGTGTTTTCACACTGCACACTGTTTCTCTAACCTCTCCCAGACTCCTCCAGGCCTCACCGGGAAAGGAATCACAACAGACTTAGGTTACACATGTCTTACAGGGTGTGTGCCTGTGCACATATATATACATGCGTGTGTGTTTATGCGTGTGCGTGTGTGCGCCTGCATGCCTGTGGGTGTGTGGGTGTGTGTGTGTGCTCTGTAGGAACTTTAATTTTAACAAGGATTAGCTCTATATTTTCCTTTCATCAGTTTTCTGACGGATCCTCAAATATGTCCAAAATCAAATCGGGACAAGTGGCGCCCTGTGCGGATGTTTGCCTGCTAAAGCCCCCTTCTACCTGAATGGGTTTGAGGCTGTTGAACCTTCTCTCAACAAGGGACAACACCCTTGGCCACACACACTTGCGCACACACGAACATTCTCTTAAGTCATTACAATAATCCCCCTCAGTCCGGATCTGGGAGCAGCGCTGGGACTCTACGAACCTTCGATTAAACCAGACGCTGGCTAACTGCAGCTTAAACAAGAGGCCGTGGCCGACAGCGGACCACCAATGATGGCGTAGAAAAGAGAAAAAAAATGCATAGAAGAAAAAAAAAAACACGTGGGACTGTGCACAAGTTTGCACACGCGCACACACTGGCAGTTACGTAGTTATTCTTCATGAGATGTACAGTTGAAAGCTCCAGCAGAAGCTAGAGCTGAACAGTGAGCGTGCATAATGGCATTTCCATACTGTGTCACACTAAAGTATACTGACAATACAGAAGCGCACACACGCTCACAGATGCGGTGGCACTATAAACAGCTCTTTATATCTCTCCCATTCAAATCGATTTGTTTACGGTTGGCTGCCAAAGGGAACAAATCTAACTCTTTCCCCTTGAATGCATTAGACTGTGAGTGAGGTTAGGAAGTGATAATGACTTCCCCTGCTGCTCCTCCACTACTCAGCCCATCCTTTCTTCACCCCCCCCCCCATCTCTCCATCTCAGCTCTCTGCATCTGTGTCTCAGATGGGGATTTTGACTCGGACTTGTGTGATTGAAGGCGGACAGGCTCGATCTGTCTCCCCGTCTCTTCTGTCTCTCTTTGGTCCCGGGCACAAAACTGCTAAGTCAAAGTGGTGCTGTCTTTGCTGCCTCGCTTTCTCTCTCTGAAGGAAAAAGGCCTTTATCCTTCAGGCCAGGACGCTATGGCTGCACACATCAGGGCTGCGCACTGAATAACTGAAGGCCAGAAACCCTGAGCACATAATATCATCTGTCTGAGAGCTGCTTTCACTTCATCACTATGTTCAAGTTAAACCATGGCCCTATATACACCTTCCTAATTCAGACACAAAAAGTATTGTAAATCAAGTCAATTAAATTTGTATCCTCGTTAGATCAACTGTCTGCAATGTGAATAGATCATTACTGTAACTTCTGTTATTGTCATGACACTGGCAGGCGATGTTTATACGACACAGAAGTCATATAAAGTTACATCTGAATTCAAATCACTTTATTACAAACAAAGTGTTCTAATGAAAAATTCCAACCCCTCAGGCGCCAGTGGATGTCTCGCCTAGGGCACCAAAGTGTCCAGAAATGGCCCCGGACACTTACATCAAGAAAATGACATTTATGGCAAATGTTTTTCCAGTTTGATTTGGCAGAAAATACTTCGTTCTTTGAGGGTATCTGAGCAGTGAGTGATTAGATTAGAGATTTTTGAACATGCAACATGAGTCTTATATCGTACTGCAGATTTAAGCTGCAGGTGTTTGGGCAGTGAAGCTTACTAAACAGTGTGTGCTCAATAAGTGGTGACTTTACTTTACATATGCATATTATTTTACCACTGGCTTAATATGACTGATTGATGACAGACATCACTGTCACAATATCAGATTTTCATGTCACAATTAAATAAATGATACCATCACAACATAGATATGGACAGATGGTGCGGATGGTATAACACAAACACTGAAGTTACACTTGTTTCTAATAAAGTGTCTTATTCCGACCCCACAGATGCCAGAATGTATTTTAACCAGAAATATTCTTATATGGTAAGCAAACTCTGATCATTTCTTTTCTTGTTGCCTTCTACAGTTCTATTTACAACCAGAGGAGTTGCCCCCTGCTGGCTGTTAGAAAGAATGCAGAAAAAAGGCACTTTCACTTTGGCTATACTTCACAGACTCAGAGGCTATGGCCATCTTTTCAGTACAGTCTATGGCATAAATCTACCCCACCCCCAGGGAGTCAGTACAACAGTGTACAGCTAAGTATATTAATAGTTTTTGGACATATTACAAGATTATGTCGTATCATGCTATGATCACAGAGATTTTCTTTTTGTTAGGTTCAATACAATTTTAAGCTCTTCATTGGCTATGTTGAATATAGTGCAATATCTGACATTACTGAACTGTTGGTGGAATACCAGATACTTTATTTTGAGAATCCTAACACATGTGTTTAGGTAGTTACAGTATTAGTCCATTCTGAGGATTTATATCTTGGACAGATAAGGCCCAGAATCTTCAGTCTGCAAGCAAAACAACAGAGGCAATGAGAGAAGATTGAAAGAGACAGAGAGGACTTATTGTACCAGTGTTAGCAGATGTACAGCAGTGGGATGTGTGACCAAAGCTCTGTCAAGCCTGCGGGTATCAACACAATGGGGACAGACTGTCATCCCCCCTGGCTATTAATATTACATTACTGTCACTTCAGACCAATCTCTCAGTTAAAGAGTCCTATGTGTGTGTGTGTGTGTGTGTGTGCGTGCGCAGGAGCAGTGGTGTGTGAGCAAGTAGAAAAATAGTGAAATTTGCACCTAAACCTAGAATTTTCTTTGATCCATTATGCAAGAAGGTAGGAGCCAGGCCTCAATAAATGAATGTTGAATTATGTACAGCCGCATGTGCGTGAGAGGGGAGATCTTCATGGAGAGGTGACTATCAGAAGTGGAGATCAGGTAGGACATGATGGTGATGATGACATACATTGGCCGGTGAGGTCATGTCTGGCGCTCAAGGAAGCGCAAAAATGCCAGAAAGTATCATCTGACTAACATGTGGATCTGGTTTAACACTGGATTACTGCCTGTCACAGAGCTTGTGCGCAGTGTTTGCGTTTCTTTGTTCTGTCTTTTATGCGGCGTACAGCCTGAATGTTTTTGCTATATTCTTTATTAAAGTTAGGAATGCGCACTTCTGATACCAAACAACCCATTCAGCCCTTTCATTGTCACATTTTTAAGTATTTTTCCGAGAGGCTTGTTTTTGTTTTTGAGAAAAATCAACTCTCAACTAATGACTCCCTCTGACTTTGTTAAGCAGCTTTCAGGTTTTGTAGACTCCCACTGCTGAAACTCATTCCAAGATTACTTAAAAATTAATTACCAAAATGCATTCATATTTATGTGGTTTGTTCAAAACGCCTTGTTAAAATTTCATTTAAACGGATTTAACAGTTTATACAAGCTGTCATGAGGCAACTTCAGTCACATGATGCTGTAGAGGGCATCATTACTTAAAATCTCAACATTTCATTAAAAAAAAGTTTGATACAGTTTGTGTTGATAAATTAATAGTGGTAAGAATTTAATTATTTCTAAATAAACAACAACTATGCCATTATTAGACTACATTTCCCATGAACACTGGATTTTAATTTACCTAAAAATGTGTGAGTTTGGACCAAATAGTTCAAGGGACTCCCTGAGCGTAAGTGCCCAGTTTACATTTGGACCTTAATAGGCTGCTGCAGGAATAAACACTAACATTTTCTCAACTTGAAGTTAGATGAAGAATGGTGCGAATGTCACCAGAACAGATATTTCTGGTACTTTTTGATACCAAAATGATGAAAATGCAACAGCACTTTTTATTTAGTACCATAGGTACTGTAGCTAACATATGTACTGAGTAGGGTTGTCAAAAAAAATGATACTCAGATAAATTGATACTAAAAATTACTGTCGGACTAGATACTTATTTGCCATCTCAACAGTGTTATCAGATCTGCCCATCTGTGAGTTTTAATTATACAGGATAATAATTCATGCAGCTAAAAAGAGTTATGATTCTCTCAGAGACTGAAACTGAGAAAGGTCTGCCAGTAACGAGGTAGAAACAGGACTTTCTTTGGGGGTGTCTACAATGGTGACACCCCCAGTCTTCAGTTTTTACTCTACAGCATGTAATTTTGAATATTTTATGTGCCCCGGAGAAGGTATTTGCTAACAAGTGGCTCATTGAGTTTTCAGTCATTGATGGAGATGTTTAAGTCCTTTTCTAACTCAAGTGCTTTGACAGTGATGCAATTCTAATATGACGTAATAGCCATCTGATCAACTACTGCCGCAACAAAAAGATAGAGTATGCTATCACATCGTGTGTTTAATGATGACAGCAGTTGAAAAGTTGTTAATACAAGCTGCTGTGACCGACCACATGGGGAGGTAGCGGTGGCATTGCTTTGCGTGGTTTCTGGTGCAGCAACAGTGTCTTCTGCATCTAAACACCAGCAGTTTTTCAACTGATAACTGGAGTATGGAAAACCAGGAGAAACTATGTTAAATATGACTGCGGGGTATGGGACAATACCATATCCTTGCATCACTCAAAGGTTTTTCTTGTGCCGGAGAGTACCTAACATGAAATATGACCTAAAGTGAGCCCAGTTTCTATTCAGTTTCTAGTTCCTGCAGCGTGGACTCACAGAGAACGGCGGACTTCCTCCAGGAGTTCATCATGACACCATTTGTAAAACTAAAAATATAGTTTTTGGCTTCTCACCCTTGTTTCATCATGGCTTTGCTCTGTAAAACAATTAAGTCAGTTTCATAGAAATATGATCGCACCTGATCTGTCACACACAGTGAAACCGTCAACACACTTTGGTGCAGTGATTGTTCCTGGCTCAGGTGCTTACTGTCCATGGATGTTGTAGCAGTCACAGTAAGAAAAACTTCTTTTCATTAAATACAATTCTCAAATAATCCTGGCCTTTCCTGAACTTCATTCCTGGCTGTGCAACTGCTGTGAAATATTGCATAAAGGCTGCCAACTTTTTCACTTCTGATGGTCTTGATTGTTTGTTGTAATGTTACTGATGTCTCAAAACTTGAAAAAAAAAATACTTGTTGAAGTTACATAGCCACTCAAGGTGTTTTAAAAATTAGCCAGACTCCCTGAAGAAATCTCCCGGATCTTTTAAAAATGGCATTGCAGCATACGCAATATTTCAAGAAAACTTGCAATACAGATAAGCAAACAGAATGATACACGCGCACACACACTCGCTCTGAGCTTTGTGGGGAATATGGCTGGAATGTGAGATCGTCAACAGGGCATGTGGAAGGGAAGAGGAGGCAGCAGCCTGCCAGAGTGTTGTTATTCAGGTCCACACGCCTCGGCATCTGTGTCAGCTAATGAGAGAAACTCAGCTCTGTTTCATCTAGTCTCCCCGGACCAGGAATTAGCATCTCCAAAGACAGACGCAGCAAGGGGGACGGAGGGAGGGAGGAGAGAAAGAGAGAGGGAGAGGGAGAGTCACAGAGAAATAGGATAGGAGTCATAGAGAGAGAAAAAAAACGAGAGAGAAAGAGAGGGGTAAAAAAAATGTGGCAGAAAATAAGTGATCGACAGAAAAGGGGGTGGGGTGGGGGGTGGGAGTGTGGAGGGGGGCTGGCTTCCTAGACAGGGAGGTGAATATAAACACAAACTCTCTGTCTCTCTGTCCCTCACACACATGCTGTAGCATATTGACAAGGCAGAGTTAAGTGAGGTGGCGGAGTGTGAGACAGCCCTTAATAGGTCCCTGATGGACCCCCGAGATGAGAGAGGCCAGCGGCACAACACAACGCGAGAGAGGTGGGGAGGTGGGGGTCGAGGGGTGCAGGTCAAAGGTCGGGCAATCATTACCCCCTCCCCAATCGAGCCTATCACCGCCACCACCACCATCACCACCTCTCCCACTTGACTGAACAGTGCCTAATGATTATTAACACGTTAAAACACTTAAGGAGCACTGGGAGTGAGCGCACCCCAGAGAGAGAGACTGAGATGAGAGGAGAGGAGGGAGAGGAAAAGGGTAGACGGAAGTATGGTAATGATGTGCTTGTGCATGATTTGCCGGATAGATATCACTAATCACTTTGTCCCTGTGGTGCCACCATCGGGACACATACGCACACTTTCACTAATGCAGACCGCACTTTTGCACAGAAACAGTGATATCAACCTAATAAATATTTCTCTTTTGCATTTAAATCATTTCAAAGACATGGTGCATATTTAAATGGCTGCTCATTAATATGTGTTCGCATGTGTGATCTAATTGTGTGTGTGCGCACGCATGCGCTGCCCTGTGCATGTCCGTGTGTACAAGACCATTTTTCGAAACCAATTATTCTCTTTTGTGTGAGTATTTGCGCAGCAGGTTTGTGTGTACACAAGTGTGTGTGTGTGTGTGTGTGTGCGTGTGTGTGTGAGTGTGTGTGTGTCTGTGTGTGTGTATGTGTGGAGCAATGGGGAGCCCTCTCAACTGTGCTTAGCCCAGTAAATGGTGGGTGATTGAAGGGTTTGATGTGGAGTGATTCAGCTGGGAGCTCGTCTGTCTGCGTTGAGCCTCACAGCTCATAATCTCATGTAGCGAGGCTCTTCCCCGCTCCGAAAGTGAAGCCAGCAGTATTATTTTTCAGCCGCCTAAGATGAACCCAAACCAAAGAAACCACCCACAAAAGTTTCCCAGAAGGGACTGGTACCCTTCAGCAAAGCAAAATGGGCTAATGAGATGAGAGTGAGAGGAAAGAAAGAGATAAACACAGAAAATGGTGAGGAACTGTGGGTCCATATTGAATTTGTTGCACTTACAAAACAAAGATAGAACAGAAACCTGTGGGGAGCATTTAAATATTTTCAGCGCTTTCTATTAAGGCCATGTCTACAGTGTTTAAAAGCCCATCCAATAGGCATTGCAATGTATTTATAAAGCTCTATAAAACCAGTAAAAAACAAGATTTATTAGGTATTAAAATAGATGAACACAATACATTATAAGTTTAACATTCAAAGTCCTTTACAGTGTATTTTCATGCCATAGTGACAACCATGAGAGATGAACTTGGGGCCTGGATGCACACCAGCTCATAACTTTCATAATTGCATCTAACTAATAAAGGCATCAACATTTATCCTGAAGTGTTTATGTAGAAAAAAGTTCCAATTTCTTACTCTTTTATTATATTAATTCCGTTTCACCATTCACTTTTTACGTGGACCCTAATCATGATGTGCACTCAGACGTACTGAGCATTTGAACAGAATCATTCAAACATGCGCAGATATGTCTACCTGTCTGGAAATAGAAGAAGCTTCCAGTGGAAAAAATAAACACATCTCTTTGGATTTCTCCTTTTATCGTCACCTTGCTGTGTGCCACAGATTTCAGTTTCCCCTCTCTCACATTTGTGACTTCAAGTAAAATATTTGTGCCGGATACAGAGCAGTTTTGTTTCACTCCGCTACCGCTAGCTGCAATAAAAACGTAAAGACACACGCATAAAGGATAATTTTACCCCGAACAGCGGAAGAATTGTTTACATGCACGCTGATCTAAACAGTGGTGCAATGCATAGGGGCGCCACACAAGAGCGTGGGGTGCAAAACGATGTGGTAAAATTATATCTCTTGTCTAACATCTGACGACAGGTAGTTAAAGATGAAGAGGCAAAAAAGAAAGCTCTCCGGGGCACAAAACGGAAGAGGGAGGAGGATAAGATGTTCACGTCCTCCATGGCAACTGGGCAGAATGTTCATGTCCACAGTGGCAACATTGTAGAATATTCACATCTAAAGTGGAAATGTGGTGGGATGTTCATTTTAACAGTGACAAAATGGTAGAATGTTCATGTCCAACATGGCGGATTGAAAATAGCTTTTCAAAGTGGTTTAAAGACAGTCTGTAAGTTATGTCAGTGTATCAACAGGAGGCTTTTAAATATAATCAGGTCACTGTTCTGTAGTTACAACATAACAGATGAATGTTTGTATGTGTGTGTGTGTGTGTGTGTGTGTGCATGTGTGCGCACGTGTGAAGGTTGGGGGGGGGGGGTGTGCCTAAAAATGTGGCCGCATACACCTCAGAAAGTATATAGCTGTGCCCCTGGATCCAAATAACGATTGGTGTAACCCACCTGTCTCAACCTGAAGGAAATTTTTATCCGAAGGAGTGCGATCGGGTCAGAATCTTCCAGTTGGTATGTTTACATGAAGCATTTTTATCCCGGGAAGGCTTTTAATCCAGTTACTTCAGTCCTTGTAAACATGGCTACTGTCTCTAGAAATAATGAACAGGGTTTTTATTTTTAAATACTCACGATTCCTGCATTCTATCTGAAAGCCACTAGATGGCGATAGCTGTGGTTGCAAAAAGGCCTAAAGTAGCCTATGGGGAAACGGCTCTCTAACCTGACCTCTGTAAACACGGTTCTGATAGGTTCATGGTCTCAGTCACTCATTTTGGGTCATATTGAATAAAACAATGAAGTCTATTTGATTAATCTTATTCATACTACGTTTCAAAATGGAGGATTGTATGTGACGCGCTCATTGGCTTGTGATTAACAAGTTAGCTGATGATCATATGGTTTCACAGTCAGATCCACCCCTCCTTATCACATTAAGAATTTTAAACCAAGATGAAAACACTAATCTCAAGATTGACAGGTTCTTCATTTACTGCACTATTTACGCCATCATGGCACTGTGTTAGCATTAGCCAGCATCTCCTGACAGATGATGCCCTTGGACTGAGGACTTTTGATGCCCCTAGTACACTAAAGCTATTTAACAATTGATTTTGACTGCATTAAACAGTAATCTAAGCTAAGTTAGCATGAGTGCATTTTTGTTTTGCTAGAGAGGATGAATTATATCAAATGCATAGAACTCAAGCACAGTATTTGATTGATTATCACAAGCATTTGTCTGCGTATGGCCTCCTGGGGAAGACTTTTTTTTTATACAAGAAAGAACAAAGAAGAAGACTCAGAAAATTGGATACATTTGAAAACCAACTTATAGCACACTTGGACAAGTATGCTGCAAAACTAGATGGGGATATACAGCTAATAAGCAGCAGAAGCTTGCTATTGTTCATAAAACTGAATTTGATTGAAGAATTTCAGAGTTCAACCTGTCAAAAAAGAAAAAAGAAAAGAAAATACAGGTTTTGTTGTAGGTTTTCTAGTCTGGGAATGAACGCACTAATCCATCGGAACTAATTGACGAGACCAATGCGCTTTGCCCCCTGAAGTGACACCTTACTCTTCTGCTGTGAAACTCCATACTGTTTGCACACAAACTCACAGTTTAACTAACTTGGCTTAAAATTGAAACTAGATAATCAGCATCTCCAAGCTCTTACAGCCAAAACCCACCGAGTGCTTCACCTTCAGCTGACGCAATTTATCCCTATTATCACATATTCTTTCAGTGGTAGTAAGCGTGACTACTAAAACTTTTTAATCAAATTTTATTATCACACAACACCAGTTAACTGTTGGTCCTAGGAAGCCACCTGCCACTGCAGCAGCACCGCTCTATCTGTAAGCAAACAAGGTGGAGAAAAAAAGATGCATAACAGCCCCGCTAACCAGCGCGGTTTGGCACTACTTTGATTAATATGTAGGCTGTGTCAGCGAAAACTGGCACGTAACCACTCAACCAGAGCAATGGGGAACTTGATTCTGCGTGCACAGGCGTTGGAATGTTAACCTGCAATGAAGAAAGGCTGATGGTGCTAGCGCTGCTAACATTAGCCACACTAATTTGCCATTGTGTGTGGGCACTGGTATGCACAGCTCATGGCTGTTAAGTATAAATGCATTCTTTTTAAATCTGAAAAGGTTTAACCTCATTCATAAGACCCCGGTGCTCGATTTTAACAGGTTTCTGAAGGTTTTCTTACTTTCCTATACTTTCCGTCAGCTCATTTATTTTTCTCTCCGGTTTGATGAAGTAGTAAATGAGTCACCAGGCGCTTCCTTAATGATCAGCTAATGCTCTCTTAGTCCACATGCCCAAATGCAATTTGTGCCCCAACAATCCCCTAAATTTGAGCTGTATTTGACTCAGGGGTCACCTCTCCATCTGTCCCAGATAAAAACATGCAAAATTTCAGGACTGACACGAGCATTTCACACGAGGGTGTGTGTGTGTGCGTGTGTGCGCGCGCGTGTGTTTGCGCGCGTGTTTGTGTATGTGTGTGTGTGTTTGCGCGCGTGTGTGTGTGTGTGTGTGCATCATGTGAGTGTCCCAGGAGTGTATTGTGTCAGTAGGGGTCAGGTGAGCGGCTGCTGGGGGAGGATCTGACACTGAAGTGGTCAAGCAGCCCCAGATGGGTTTCTAATAGTCTTAATCCAACAGGTCACTGTGCTGGGCTCAGTAAACCTGGTTTTTCTATCTTTCTGTCCCCTCTCACTCCCTTTCAACACTGCTCTGCTTATCTAACCCCCCCCCCCTCCTGTCTAGCTTGTGCCTGTCTTTCCAGAGAGGCAGCTAGAAGCTAATGAGGCTTGCCTGGCATTCATCCAGCACTCTATCCTGCACGTGTGTGCACACACTCGCTTGTGAGGAAGCAAACTAAGTACCTCTAGGCTAAATTTATTGTATTAATTGGCGTGGAAAATAAATATTAACATAAATAGCTGTTTGTTAATTGTAAGTGAACTGCAGTAATATGAATATCAGATGGACCTGGAAAAACAGGCAGTCACAGGTTATTTGAATACAAAATACCAGGTTGGACTTTGAGGGGCGGAAGGTGGATTTTCTGCCCCATTCACAGTGCAAGGAGATGCGCTCCACCTCATATAATATAAGGTCCTCTTGTTCCTCTATGGAACAGACAGATGGGAAATCATTCCCACTTCCCCCCTATGTCCGTGAAGCACCTGTCTGTTTTCCATACTGAGTGACTCTTCCCGAGAAACAAACACTAAACAGCCTCCTGGCGCACGCTTTGATGCTGAAACCTACTGTTTCCCACCCTGAGAATATTCTCAGTACATCATTAACTCCCATTGCTGGAATATGTAGACAGATCGAGGTAATGAGACACATTTCAGAGAGTAGATTTCAAAACCGGTTCGCAGTTTGACAGACCACCACGACAGTGGTACACATTTGATATAATTTACAGAGAGCAGCAACAGATAGGAAGCGAGACGTTGCGGAATCGCATGTGATGCCGCAGCAAGGATAGAGACGGAGAGGAGCCCTGTCATACACACCATTGTTGCAGTCATTAGTGCTAAGTGACAGTTTCTGGTGGCCTTTCAGTCAGCTTGGGAAGCAGAGGAGAGAATTTGTGTGTGTGTATGTGTGTGTGTGTGTGTGTGTGTGTGTGTGCGCGTGTGTGTGTGTGTGTGTGTTGTGTCAGGAAGGCGAGACAGCAGGATGTAATGTATTATATCAACAACAGGTTCACTCCAGCACCCCAGCCAACGTGACAGTGTTAATATTGCAGGATTATTATTCAGCCGAGCCGAGCTGAAGGTGTGATGACCTGAGCAGGTGACGGGACTAATTAACCACCGTTTGACCCTGCCTGCCTCAGACAGCTGCTCTGTGTCTGTGGGTAGTGTGTGTGTGTGTGTGTGAGAGAGAGAGAGAGAGTGCACTACCCGCGAGCTTTTTTTTAATTCCTCTGCCAGTGAAGGTGAAGTAATTGTGTGTGTGTGTGTGTGCGCATCCACCCGTCCGTCAAATGTTTCAGATTTCAGGTGGTATCCCACACATGACTTGATTTGCATAGGAAACAAATTAAATGATCTCGCAGCTGTTGGCAAAAAATAATACATTTTGAACACTCTGGGTTTAAGATGATGGACTGAATCAAGTGTTAAGAGGCAAGGCTGCAGTGTGCAGTCAATCAGTCAGAGGGCTGTATGTACGAAAAGAGTTCCTTAATGCACTGGAGTCTATGTGTGGGATGCTGATGCTGGGCTGTTTCTGTGCTGTAAATATCGCAGTGTGAATGACAGTTAATAATCAGCAGGCAGGTGTCCATCAGCAGCAGAACACAATATTGGCAGAAGGACATATTTGAATAGATTTTAAACACAAGCAAGCAGCTGGGATGTGTTTTCTTTATTTACCAATAGATAACATAACCAGCTTGAGCCTGAAGGAACTGCTGACATTAAAGATACGTCAGACGCAATCAAAAAGTTCTGAAAATCAGATACGAAAAATCTGAGATCCTGCTAAATTTGAATTTAGGAGATAATTTCTAGTTGAAGATCGCCTTCTTGTACACCTCTGGCTCCTGGTTTTTTGTTTGTTTGTTTTTTTTAGATCTTTTAAAAGTCCCAAACTGGCAGTAAGAGGATGAAAAAGTTGCCTCACTCGTTACCGGAAACTGCTCGGTTGTGGCCATAGACTGACTCTCATCAATGAAACTCAGGTCACTCTGAAGCAAAAGTAGGAGCTAAAATTTTCTGGACATGCCTGAGAAGATGACCTTAAATGGACGACTGCAAGTCTTTAAAAGCATTGTGTGTTTGCACGCAGGTCATTAATTTGTGTTATAACTATCTGCAGGATGCAAATAGTGAGAAAGAAAAATAAAATGAAAATTATTCAGGAACCAAAGTGGGCCTATAGCTGTGGAGTCTGTTAGTGTATTTATAGCACATTTATAGATTAATTATGACTTTAAACAAAATAAGATTGGATCGTAAATGTAATCGCTGCATTTACAAGGATATTTACAATTTTTAAATTCAAAAACAATAATTTAAAAAAGGCAATATATCCATGTGTTGTTTAAAAATACAAACTGTGAAATTCTCTTTTTAATTCCAGAAATAAATCCCTGTTTTGGATAACACCATCGGTGAGGCATGCCACTTAACCTAAATATTTAATATGAAATCCTCTCAAAATGTAACATCACAAAATGCTGTCAGCCAAATCCATGAATAAATAAATAGGCAGCTAAAGTATATCTCTACTTGTCAAGCTAAGTAAACAGTCTGTGTTGATGGACTTCTACCTTCTTTATATGCTTTCCTGTGGAGGGTTCATCATCTGTGTAGCCCCTCTATCCTTACATCTCTGCAAATCTTTGTGAGCAACAGAGGTTTGGGCTTCGGGAGGAAAATGAGTAGAGAGTCAATAAGTATCTGAAAAAATCTCACCTTTCTGATATGTTTCACAGCATCGTGGGCTGCGTGTTTTAACATCTGATCAATGCAACAAGCGACCTTTTCACTTAGGAGTATCAGCCAATCACGGCAGCTGCGCCATCAACTTCTTCCGAGATGCCCTGCATATCTAGTTTTCTATAGCAGGATGTTGGAATTTGTAGTGCCCCGTGCATACTGCAATTCAATGAGTTAAAAGAAGTTTCAGATGTCACCTGTGTGGGGAATTCTGATGTACAAGATCAGGGTTTTTGTGTGTCTCGTTAAATGTGACAATGAAAAACCTTTTTTCTTTTAATTTGCTTTAGTTTTCATGCTGAAGCAACAGTGTTTGGTGGCAGACTGAAAATACAGGTATGCATTATGGTAGAATTGGAATGGGATAGGAATTGCCTCCCCACGCCATCCATCCATCCATCCATCCATCCATCCATCCATCCATCCATCCATCCATCCATCCATCCATCCATCCATCCATGGCTTATCCAAAGTCAGGTTACAGTGGCAGCAGGCTAAGTAGGTTATTCCAAATGTCCTTCAGTAACACTTTCCAGTACCTTCTGGGGAATTCTGAGGTGTTCCCAGGTCAGACAGGATGGATTCATCCAGTATGATCACTGAGTTGGGAGTGCCCAGAAAATCTCCAAGACGGGAGGCCCAGGAGGCATCCATATCAAATGCCCAAACTACTTCAACTGGCTTCTTTCAACACAAAGGAGCAGTGGCTCCACTCCGAGATCCCTCCAGATGTCCAACCAGCCCATCCTATCTCTAAGGCGGAGATAGAATGAGACATCCACCTTACAGATGAAACTCATTTCAGCCACTTGTATTCACAACGTCTCTCTTTTGGTTGTTACCCAGATCTCATAGGTGAACATAAATACAGGTTAATGACAGTAAATTGAAATATAATCTATTATGCTGACATTTAAATGTACAATCACAGGCAAAGCTACACAAGAAAAAGTCTTCTCATCCTTGTTACCCCACGTGCAGCCCATTACACCTCTGAACGGTTCCCTTCTGCTCTCTTTCGTCAGCCATGTTTTAATTGAGCTAAATTCACAGTACTGTTGTTCATGCTGACAGATTTTCCAGACTCAGGTGACTAAAAACTGAATGAATAGTGAAGGATTTTTAAACCACAGTCAGTAAACACTGCACGGTCCTCAGCAGTTTCCTTTTCTTTGTTAAAAATCTGACATTATTTGACAAAATCACCTAAAATCTGTTTAATGACAACTTCTCTGCAGCATGTTTGGCTAACTTGGAATTTAAACTGAACAATAACAGTAAAAGGTAGCGATGATTAAAGGTTGTATTCTTTGCTTAACTGGCAATGTGGCATACAGCCCCGATCCTGAGTGATTTGGCTTACATCATCATTTTGGAAAAGCTCTGTTTACCCCGTACACACTGAAACCACATGCAAGCATTTTCAGCTTTGGAAAAGCTCCATTTTAGAGGAGGAAAAAACACAACAAAACAACTGTTGTTTTAGTGAGGACTGCGAGCTGAAACTGAGAGGAAAAGATCTGTTTTTGGAAATGCAAACAGCAAGCAACAAAACTTTAAAATATTAACAGTGAAACCTTTATGTATTGAGTTCACAAGCAAACAGACAAGCAAAAACAGAATATTACATAAAAACAGAAAGCCAGACAAAGTGTCAAAAATAATTAATGGACACCAATAGAAGAATAAAAGCAATAAAGCAAGTATAACAGAAAAAAATGAACAATAAATTGACAAAAATATCGAAATGAGTAAGATAATAAAAGGGCAAAAATAACAAAAAATAAAAGCATAAAAAGATAGATGCGATTTTAAGGAAGTCACTGATTCTGCCTGACGCCCTGATGGCAACAGGATTTTGAAACAGCCAGAAGGACCTGAGGAACTAAGGCTGCAAAGTCTCTCACATGGGGTCAACTTATTATTTTTCTTTTTTTTTTTTTTGCTGTGTAGCATAAGGCATAAAATCTTAAAATCAAATGTAAACCAGAAAGGGACGTAATGAAGAGACGCCAGGATTGTGGTTATTTGATGCTGTCAGCTAAAACCGGGAAGGACCCGAGATGCTGGTTTCTGAACAGCAGCAGATGGAGGCGAACTTTTGGTGGTATGAACTTTTTGTTCATACCACAAGGGAAGGAATTGAAATAATTTAGCCCAGCGAAGACAAACACATGAACGAGATTTTCCAGCTGGTGTTTCAGTGCAGGGGTTTAATTTTTGGTGATGGTTCTTCTTGGAAAAAACAAGGCTGGACAATTTCTTGGATGTGTGATGCAAAGACTGATGCTGAATCAACTATATGATTTCTGTTTTTAAGTTATTTAGTTGAAGAAAATTTTGTGCCAGTTGGCATCACTGAGACAGACGAAAATTGCAGCTAGAAGTACAATCGATGTTTGTAAGCTCCTGTATAGAACTGATGGCATGGCCATACTGGTTATAAAAATTAATCAGGACTGGATCCTTTGGTAATTTGCATAGTACTTAAAGGTACAGTCAGCTGTTTTTTGAGGTTATTTAATAGAGATAAAAAGGATGCATTCTCATAAACTGATGCATTCTCTATTAAAAACACACAGGAGTGAGCACCAGTTAGTGGAAGCCGCCCATGGTGGCAAATTTTAATTAGTGTCTGCACCTTAAGATTTATAGGATCATCAAAACTTCAGGATATCCTCAACAACTCACCTCAATATCCCTATCATCAAACAGAAGTGAACTTCACTGACTCATCAACTGGTATCAGACTCCCTTCTCAAAGTTTTACAGCCTCCTCCAGAGTAAATAGACGTGGACTTCGGGCATATTGCTGAGGTAAATAGTGAACTGACGCCCTACACTCACTGTAGATGAACTGCAGCCAGATTGAATGTCCTACAGTGGCCACTGTAACCAGGATTATGCACTTGAATTTGGAGGGGTAAGAAATCAGAATTCAGTTGACTGCAATGTGCATGATAATTTTATGCCACTCAACAGTTGGCATCACTGAAACAGCCTAAAATAGTTGCTAGAATTAAAACTGGTGTTTCTCTTAACATCAGATTCTCTTTGTGTGCTTACCAAAAGAAATCAGTCCTGTGCAGAACTGGTGGTATGGTCACACACAACCATAATGATAATGTATAACATAAAAATGCATAGATTTCTTTAAATAATGTAAAACAGACTCAATCCCGTTACTGTACACAATCCAGTCAACCCCAAGACCCATTCTGAACTCTGATCTAGGCATCCAATCAACCTCCTGTCTACAATTTAAACCCATCTGTTGCTGCAACCTGGCAACTGACAGTCCAATTGCTGCTCTCTGGGCTGGAAGGCCACTTCAGCAATTTAGCCATTGTCATATTTTCATTCTATGATGTTCCAATGGACAAAAAAAA